>JAVSBS010005512.1:118192-137246 GCA_033124195.1 Coracias cyanogaster | reverse complement strand
CCCATCCCGGTGTGGGGAATGTTGGGCAGAGCCCTGGTGCTGTGCGAGCCCTGCTCAGCAGCAGTCACAACACGGGGGGGTTGTCAACACCCTTCTGGCTCCCGGCACAAACCCTGCACCAGGAGGGCTGCTGGGGGGAAACCAGCTCAGCCAGACCCACTACAACATCTTAGGTTCAGCGGGATGTAAGGACTGTACGTATCCCTCCCATATATCACACCCCCATAAGCTACAGCAAATTACATCAGTGACCAACATTTATAAGCACCACAAGAATTTCTGCAAGGAAGGAGGAGACAGTTGGGCTTGATGATCTTGGAGGTCTTATCCAACCTTAACGATTCTCTTATTCTAAGGAGATTTCACACTAAATCAGCGTACGGATGCACACAAACACTGTAGTACATAGCTTGTGCACATACATAAATCAGGCACCAGCAATGAGGCCACTCTGCACCACACAAAGACCAACGCAAGAAGTATTTTTGGAAGAAGTGAGAGAGAGACTCTAGACAAGAGCCCTTGACATCCCCTAGCTTCTCTGTGTTCAAGCAGGTGGGTGGGTGCAAAGTTACACAAGGTGCCAAGTTATGTTCCCTCCATATGGCCACAAAATGCACAATGCTTCATGGCACCAGATAAACCTCTTTTCTGCTTGCAAAGCTTGTCCAGGTACCTCGCATTAACAGCTAGTTTGGATCCCTGTGATGTTTCCCAATATTTAATTGCCTGAATTAATACATTCAATACCTGAAGAATGGGTGGGCAGAACAGGACTCTGAAGGAGAAAGTCGCACCAGAATCAAAGATCAGTTTGGGTTGAAAGGGACCTCAAAGATCATGAAGTTCCATGCCCCCTGCCATGGGCAGGGACACCTCGCACTAGAACAGGTTGCTCAAAGCCCTGTCCTTGAACACCTCCAGGGATGGAGCATCCACAGCTTCTCTGGGCAACCTGTGCCTGTGTCGCACCACCCTCAAGAGGAATAAAACCAGCTTGTTTCTCTTCAAAGATGAGGCCACACGAAGCAAAAGATGAAAAGCAATGTTTTATAACAGCAGTCACCATAGTACTACCCAATGAATTTTTATTTTGGGAGGCCATGCCAAAACAATATGAAGATTCCCAGACAACAGAAAAACAATTTTTAGATGAGCTTTTCCTTCCTCCCATTGCTGAACACAGATTTTCCGTAATATAAGAAAGCTGTTTCCACAACATGGCAAAGCACCACGAATGAGTGACAGAGTCACTGGCGCAACAACAAATACCAACATCTTCATTCTGCCACAGACGGGCCGAAAACATGCAGGGAGAAGGGTGCTGAAGAGCCTATTAACAGATGGCATCTTACCAGTTGGAGCAAGAGGCATCTAAATTAGACCAGACTGGAATTAAAAACCCCATCACATTATCAACAGTAGCAGCACCAGGGAAAATACTTCTGTTGGGATTTCCAGTGAAAGAAGAATGCAAGTGCCACCCAAAATTAATGGCACGGCTTCCAGAAGTGCCATCAGCTTGCCCATCTGAGGGAGCAGCCAACACTCCCACCCCCCATCCTGAAAACAGGGCAAACTCATTTCTGCTCAGATAAGAGCACTAAAGGATTTCTTTGGGGGTATGTGGGTGTGCACAGAGATATGTGGTGGCTTCTAGCAATGGGACAAGGGGTAATGGCTTCACACTGAAGGAGAGAGGAGATTGAGATTATATGTAAGGAAGTTCTTCACTCTGAGGGTGGTGAGACACTGGAACAGGTTGTCCAGCGAGATTGTGGATGTTCCAGCCCTGAAAGTGTTCAAGGCCAGATTAGATGGGGCCTTGAGCAACCTGGTCTAGTGGGAGGTGTCCCTACCGATGGCAGGAACTAGATGATCTTTAAGGTCTCTTCCAACCCAAACCCTTCTACGGTTCTACATACATATACCTGCCAAGCATTCAGAAGGTTTGAGGTCAAGGTGTCATAAAATGTTTTCTTCCCTGGTTCATCTCTATAAGCCACATAGCACTTTTCAGCACAGCTCCAGATTAAATACAATGCCAGGTCACTAAAATACACGTAATACCTGTGCTGGAATGCAGCTATGGAAGACTCACACAAAACAGCACAGCCAAGAAGCAAAAATATCCGCCTGCCTTTGAAGGACAATGTTTAAGACACACTCCCCCTCACATCCCCCAGTCTCAGCTCTGTTGCAGGAAGAGCCAGCCCAAAAACACAACCTGTAGCGTACTCCAAAGCCCGCTGATACAAGTCCACAGCTGAAGGCCGAGAAGCTCAGGAGCCACAGCCTGCCTAGGAATATAGAAGCTCCTCCACTCATCGCAACTGCCCGGACTCTGAAAAATATCTCCCCAGCCACTGATCCCTATGCAGCAATTAGAGTTGGAAATGCTTTGCTTGGTAAATTAAAGTGAGTCCTGGCGGAATGAGACAACTTAAAAGGGCAAAAAGCAGCATAGCATTGATGCAGCGAAGATTTTTTTTTCTAGTATACCCTTATCTCAGCGGTCACACTGCGGAAGTATGCACTCTTCGGGGTTCTAAACCCTTTGGCTCAAACCTCAGCTCATGTTTCCTGCAGGGGAATGCTTGGAAAAATTAATCCAGATTCATATTGCCTAGTTCTTTCTCCTCAAGCCTCTGCACAGGCTTTTCTTCAGAGCAGCGCAGCTTCCATGTGCTTCGCTTCATTAGCACTGCAGGTGAGTCACACTAAACCCAGCCAGGGAGACTTCAAATCCAGCCGAGAACATCCCTGCAGGGGTGTAACTCATCCTTCACCCCCTTTCCCTAGGGATTAGCTCTCCTGGATACTCCCACACAGGACATGTGCAGCTTGGGTGTCGCAAAACACTGCACGTGTCATTCGATCACATCATCTGAAACAACACTGCTGAAGCTTCAAATCACGTCAGCCTCTGTATTTTGTCCTCTCCAAGTGCCGTGTCTTAGCTCAGCTAAAAGGTTTGCACTCTGGACTTAAATTTGTCCCATTGGCTCTGTTCCCACAAAGCGGGAAGGGCAGAGATGGAAGGTGAGGAAAAAGGGTTTTTTTGCCCCAACCACTACAGTATTAGTGGTGTCAGGTCAGCACTGTCCTCCCCTTGCATTTGGGAAAGGAGACACTAAGGAGCAGAAGTTCTTGCCAGGCATTTCTTCCTTCACCACCTCCTTTCTTCAACCTTCAGGCTCTGAGCAACCTGCTCTAGTGGGAGGTGTCCCTGCCATGGCAGGGAAGTTGGAACTAGGTGATCTTTAAGGTCCCTTCCATCCCAAACCATTCTAAGATTCCATGAAGAAAAGGATAAACACTATCTGCATGGGAAAAACCCTATTCCAGTTCATTTGTTTGGTCTCTGATTAAGTAAACTTGAAATAAGTGTTCCAAGCCAAAGGTAGCCCTACCAATAAAATCTTGTCCAAATATATTGCTCTTGCTGGCCAATGGGGAAACCTGGATATTCACAGAATGACAGAATGGTTTGGATTGGAAGGGACCTTCAAGATCATCTAGTTCCAAGCCCCCTGCTATGGGCATGGACACCTCCCGCTAGACCAGGTTGCTCAAAGTCCCATCCAACTTTGCCTTGAATACATCCAGTGTGGGAGCATCCACAATTTCCTTGCGCCAGGGAAGTTGTGGATGCTCCATCTTTGGAAGTGTTCAAGGCCACTGTAAAAAGCAATTCATTCTCCTCCACATCTCTGTGGTTTTCTGCTTGCCCTTGCTTGTACAATCTCCTTTCAGTGTTATTATTATTTTCCTTAGCATTCTGAAGTTTCCTTAGCATTATGACAATGGTTATTCCCTTCTGCCAAACAAAACAGCAGGAGAAATGCCCTTTAATAGTTATTTACATCAAAACCCAGGCTAAAGGCAGGTAACACCCCTCAAATTAGCATTCCACATGTTAAGCGCATGGGAAGAATTCTCCACACACACAACCCTCGCAGTCAAAGGCCCATGTGCAATTTTCTATGCTGCTGTTTCTCTTCTTCCCTAAAGCAAATGACCATTACTAGGCAGTAACATTATCTTTTAGCATCTTGCCATTTCACTCCTTCCTTATTAGCATTCAAGCCCGTATGAGTGCAATGAAAATTTTAACAGCACAATGTTCTTTGGTCAAGCTTTTGCCTAGTCGTGGCCAAAATATCAATAAGGGCCAAATTCTGCCCCCTCCACCCTGTGCTCTGGTCCCAAAACAGAACTTCTCCGTTATTTTCATGACGACAAAAAAAGTGTTCTACAGAGACAGTGACTGCTACGTGCTTTAACTACACTGCAGAACCCCTACACTGATCTAAAGTCGCTCAGATGTCAAAGTACCCTCATAATGCATTCAAATAAAAAACAAGGGCCATGGCAGCCTAGTGGCTTTTAACCAACCAAGCCAGGGCCTACAGCCAACACACTCAACATGAAAAATCAAGTGGAGTAGAAGACCTCAAGGTTTTCAGCGTATGAAAGACAAACACAAAGATATCCAGAAGTGAAATGATATGGTAGAGACTCCTATGCGGCAGTGCAGAAATTATAAACGTTGTTTCAAGAAGGTCTACGTTGCAATTCACACACGGGTCCAATGAAGTATGGCAAGCCAAGAAAAGATGATGCCTTGGGGGCTGGGGGTGCATGAGGCAGCCCCTCACGTTTTCCTTGAACGAGCAAGGTTAACTGGGATCACACACACCAAGGAAAAGGGGTAGCACCACAACTTTACATCACAGACAAGAGACAGTGGGGTTGAAGACAGACTGCGTTTGTGCCAGTCTTATGACACAGAAGATGGTGGCAACGGTGCAAAAAAATCTTTTTACTATCCCAGAACATTCCAGGACTGGTCCAAGAGTTGATGACCACTGGGAGAAGTGCTAAAAGGAAAGAAAGTGGTGCCCTGTGACAGGACAAGAGGTAACAGGCACAAATTGGAACCCAGGAAGTTCCACCTCAACATCAGGAAAAACTCCTTTCCTGTGAGGGTGTGGGAGCCTGGCCCAGGCTGCCCAGAGAGGTTGTGGAGTCTCCTTCTCCGCGGAGATTCCAAACCCACCTGGACACGATCCTGGGCACCCTGCTCTGGGTGACCTGCTGGAGCAGGGGCGTTGGATGAGATGATCTCCAGAGGTCTCTTCCAACGCCCATCGTGCTGGGATTCTGTGAAAAGCAACTGTTAAGGACAAACAGAAAAGAACCAAGGGAAGAGGAAGTTTAGCTGAGAAGAAAGGAGAAATGGTAGAAAAAATACAAGCCAAGTTGAAGGAGATTATGATTTGTTCCTTCTAAGCAAAGGCAGTGATTACGTAAAGAAGAAACATGACTGCTCTGTGGGACATCAGAAAAGGGAGAGAGAGATTATACAGTGGAAGGAGAATAGAAACAAGAAAGAGATGTTCACTGAACAAAAATACCAGGTCCTTGAAAGACACTGCCACAAATTCAGCAGCAGGGAGCAAATATTCCTGGGAATGAAATATTTTCTTCTTCATTTCACAGCGAAAGTAGACAAACAGATCAGGAAGTGAATGATGCTTCTACTACTCTAACATATTCAAGAATACATAAAATGCAAACATACCAAAGCCATTTAAGAGGGCAAAAGCTTAAGGCACAAGAGGGCAACAATTTCAAGTGTAGGTATTATGGGATCTCCTCACAACAGTGTTTCATCAAACACAGCTGATTCTCTGCGCTGCTCTTCAGTTCTGCTGTGGACTGATGAAGTTTATGGGTAGCACAAATTTTGTCCTAGCATCAACTGATGGCAAAGCCAGGAAGGCTTCATTTGGGCTGATGAGACCATGCCAAAGAAAGAAGATGAACTTCACAGCCGAGCTGAACCCACCGCTGTGGCCAGGAGAGGGAGATCTCACTCCCTATCTCCTCTACAAGACTCTGCCCCCAAAATAAGCAAGTTCAATAGCCCTCCAAGTCCACTATAGCAAAACAACCGTCTTTCAAACCTGGCTATCAAGTGGTATCATCAAACCATACCATCAAGAATGTAAAGGCGCTTCTGTCCCAAGCCATGCAACTGAGAAGCAGCAGCAAGAGAAAAAGTCACAGCAAGGAAAGAAGAGGCAGCCTCTGCATTTCCTAAGGTCAAGAGTATACAAATTCAGACAAAAGGAAGGATTTTCAACACAAATGCAACTTTGTTGCCAGCCACTTGGCTCCAAAAGAGGCCTGCCGTGGCAGCAGGTTGCCTACACATCTGCAAAAATGTAGGATGTGGAATGGAGAGGCTGCATCACCAAGATTTTCAAGAATTTGCCCACTGGCCATATGTGCAGGAAGCACGGGACACGGTCAGAGCACACACTCTTCATCTCAACATGCACAACTCTCCATCAGGCAACCAGGAACCGAGGATACCCAAAAGAAATGGTTAGAAAGACCTCAGAGAGTGGGGAGCCATCAGCCTCGAACACAGCAAGGCATGCGGAAACAGCAGTGCATGATGGGTGGCTTGACAGCACAGGCGGGACATAAAGCAACACAATCAGGGGCTTTTTGGAAAGCTCTCTGCAAAATATTTCAAGCGATCAAAGGAAGGGTCAAATGACCTCTGAAACCTGTAATTCTGGAAAATAAAATTGTCCAGCTACTTGACAATCCCAGAGGATCTGATGGCTCAAATAACACCATAAAAGCGACTGTTTGCTACGCTTTACTCTTTTGGTTTGGTCACAGTGAGATGTTCCTGCACTCTTCTACATGAACACCAGCTTTGCCGTTTAACCACTGCTCCTCATCTGGGCTGGCAGCACCTGGAAAACCTTGCAAAAACCAGAGCTCAGGTAAGACAATGAGAAAGTTCATGATCCACAGCAGCTCCAGCCACTGGCAGGAACCAACCCAGCCGGACCAGCCCAGGAGCGTCGCACACCACTCTTTCACCACTCCAATTTTTTTTCTTTTTACATGACATAACCCTAATCATGAAAACAAAACAAAAGGGTAGATTTAGACTGGATTTTAGGAGGAAATTCTTCACTCTGAGGGTGGTGGGACATGGGAACAGGTTGCCCAGGGGGGCTGGGGATGCTCCATCCCTAGAAATGTTCAAGGCCAGGTTGGATGGGGCCTTGAGCAACCTGGTCTAGTGAGAAGTGTCCCTACCCTGGTAGGGAGCTTGGAACTAGATGATCTTGAAGGTCCCTTCCAACCCAAACCATTCTATGATTCTACGATATTGAACCATGTCATAACATATCACGGATTTTGGTCCAACAGTCAAAACATTTGTCCATGTGAAAATCATAAGAAGTAGCTACAACTGCACTTGACCTCAAACATCTTTGTCCTCAGCGTGGAGTGATTTCTGGTTTTGTCAAGATATGCCCTGTTTTGGTTGTTTGAGGGTTTTTTCTCTGCTATGTCTGTCTTCTGAAGACCCTAAACAATTTCATGAGAGGAAGAAGTGGTATAATAAGGAGAAGAGTAGGACCACATGTGGGCAACCAAGGAGGGTGGTGGTGAAGCAGCCAGCAGACCAGCTTCAGCAGCTGAGGAACCACAGATGGGGAAGATATGCAGCATGTGCCCTCCCTGCTCGCTCTCCTCACTGTATTTAAGCAGCATAGATCATTAGTGAAACAAAGAGATAGGGTTGGCTTCCTTAAAAAAAAGCTATTATTAGCTGTACCAGCTGGATCTTATCTACTTTTATTGCCACTAAAAAGCTGTCAAGCTGCTCTCCTTGAACAGCACACATATCACCACCTCCATCATCCGAGCTGGGAATATCTTTGTCTTTCTCCCATTCCCCACCAAAGAAAATTTTGCTGAATACGCAAGCTCTTAGAAGCTGAATAAAATTTTACACTAAATTAAATTAATTCAGCAAATCACAGAAATCAGAGCTTCCTCCAGCTAGAGGGTTAGCTTTCATTCACGGGCTAGTTACAATTCTTTTCTCTACTACAACACAATTACGTATGGCAACTAATCTGACATTTTCTTCCTGGTATTCTTGCTTTTAAACTACCTGACTGAAAAGAAGGCTCCACCAGAAGTTCGTGACTGTTCTACCCTGCATCTTACTTAAGATACAATCCACTGCTTTGAAACTTGACGTAAGAAGTCGGAGAGCTCAACAGATTGCAGTGGCTAAAGCTGTGCTTTAAGATCTCTCTCACCAGCTCTTGAGAGGATACTCACAGAAGCATTTCAAATCCACTTGTAGACCAAACATATGGGTGAGCCTCCCTCTTAACTAGTGCTGCTGCTAATGGCAAGAAAGGTCTGGCAAAGGATGTGCACAGATCCCGATTACTCCTCCTGAAAACCAAATCAAAACCTGAGATCTTTGCTCCTCAGCTCTGCTGGAAATCCGGAGCCGAAGGGGTTGTGTGCTTGGTTTTTAAAATGAGCCTTCACGGGGAAGCACAAAAGAACGGAGAAGTAAGGGCTGGGGAAGGTGAAGTATATCAGTCTATGAAGCAGGGAAACTGGTCTTCATTTTAATGAGCTGCGAAACATTGAAACCTGTCGCACTTCTGCTGCTGACTTCTCAACAGCCACACACATGGTATTTGGCTGCAGGGTACTGGAGACAGCAAATAGCCAAGGCAAACGACGTTGAGAATATTCATGTAATTACTGCGCTTTCCACTGTCACCTTCAATGGGTGTTTGCAAAGCTGGATTCCTGCAGCATGAGCTGTGGAAAGACAGGACCTGAGCTAACAGCAGCAAAATTGATTTGATTTAATTTAATAAAATAAAGCGCTGCTTGATGGGGAAACTTGGGAACCGAGCTCAGGTACCTTCACAGGAAGAAAAACACACTCTCAGACAACAAGAACTATTCCCACAAAGGCAGAAGAGCAGCAGGCACAACTTGTGTTGTGACGCCCACCTCTCAATGCTGCAAGCAAAACTTCAATGCTTTTCAAGTCCAAAAAACCCCAACTTGCACTCTCATACATCCTACATGCACTTCAGAGCTTGGCTATGATGTATGAACAGCCTACAGAACTACAGCAGGGCAGAGAGAAGGACACAGTGATGCTTGACGTCCCACCAAGTGTCTCCTTTTAAAAAAAGAAATTCCAAAACAGCTCATTTGGGTGGCAGGGTAGAGCTTTTCAGGCTGCAACAAGCCTATTTCACTTTCATACCACATAAAACTCACATAAAGCACTCAATTTAAGGAAAAACAACTAGTTTGCATTAGTCCTCAGTAGACATTTAACAAAATGGTTTTACAAGTGCTGTCACAAGATAGTAGATTTCAGTAAAATAGAAAATAAGGAAATCCTAGAATGGTTTGGGTTGGAAGGGACCTTCAAGATCATCTAGTTCCAACCCCCCTGCTGTGGGCAGGGACACCTCCCGCTAGACCAGGTTGCTCAAAGCCCCATCCAACCTGGCCTTGAACACCTCCAGGGATGGAGCATCCACAACCCCCTGGGCAACCTGTGCCAGTGTCTTACCACCCTCAGAGTGAAGAATTTTCCCCTAATTTCCAATTTAAACCTACCTTCTTCCAGTTCCAAAGCATTATCCCTCATCCTCAATAAAGTCCTTACAAGCCCTCATAAAAAGTCCCTCCCCAGCCTTCTTGTAGAACCCTTTCAGATACTGAAATGTTTCAATAAGGTCTCCCCAGAGACTTCTCTTCTCCAGGCTGAACAAGCCCAACTCTCTCAGCGTGTATTCCATCGGAAAAGCTTCAGTAAGGGCATATAAAATGTGCAGCACGTTAGTAAATACAAAATGCCAAAGACCAAGCACAGTGCCTGAGAATATCCAGCCCTTTGAACGCTTAAAGCCCACAGGGACCTGGGGCTGCAGGTGCTGGGCTGCTGCAGATGTTCACGCCGTTCCAGGTTCGGATTCAAAGCCCCAGGTCCTTGGGTCCTTCAGCTGCGCCATGGAGCTCTCGGCATGTCCTGACCCAATGCTTTCCAGCTTGCCATGTGTCACACCCTCCTCCTCGGGGCCTTGGCCTTTCGGGGTATTTTTGAGGTCCAAACGCTAGAGCAGTGGCACATCCCACAGGCAGGCAAGTCCGGCACCCTGCAGCATCCTCACCTCTGTCACAAAATGCGTCCAGCTTTGATACAGAGGGAAGAGGACACTAAATTTCTGCAAAAGATCCGCAGCGATGACAAAACCACTCCTTGTGGCAAAGCTTTTTAAAGCCTACTGTTGTACCTCCACAGTTAGGTTTGCTTCATGCACATAATTTTGTGCTGACTGACCTCAAAATTCCATTGCCAAGTTGCTAAGTATCCTACCATGACTCTTGCAGACTTCCATTTTTACTACCCCATCTGACCAAACTTCGCCTCCTGCCCACCTCTTCTCCCAGATCATTTATGAACATGCTGAAGAGCACAAGGCAGAGATCTCATGAAGGGAATCACTGACCACAAGGAGAGAATAGGGAAGGTCCATCCTTCATGGAATCTGCCAGCAACCTCTTTCCTTGGAGATATTCAAAATTCTATGGAGCCTGGAGTAACCTGACTTCATGTGGGCATCATCCCTGCTTTGAGCAGCAGTCTCCAGCCCACAGAGCTCCAGAAGTCCCTTTCCAACCAATATTATTCTATTATTCCACAGTAAGTCCCTAATGCAACATTTACACAGAGGGTAATTAAAACCTCTCACTATTATTTTGTTCTCTGCCCTTATGACCGCTCCTATCTCCCTCAGCTTATCACGTCAGCATGCCATGGTTGAATAGTTCACCGGAAAGTCCCAATGCTACTTTACTTTAAATCTAGGAGTTAGTGAGACTTGCTGATACAGATAACTCACATACTTCTTTACTGTTTCCCTCTGCCTGAGAGTTGTCCATCATCTCCATCATGGAGACTGCAGCTCCATCAGAGCTGAGCAACACCAGCCCATGAACTGTCACCGACCTTGGAGAGGCCTTTTTTACAGCAAGGTCTTCAGTGAGAACCAGGCACGTCTGTTCAACTGCCCTCTTCTTTGGGTTTCTGGCACATAGAGCTTTGATTCTCCCTCGGCTGCCTGGCTTCAATGAGATTGCACTTGTTGGAATTGCTCTTTGCATTTTCTTATTTCAAATTTATTAACTTCTGCCCTCTCCCTTCCTTTTTTTTTCCTGAGTATGAGTTCTTAGTGGCTTCATTTCTAAAGAACATGTACTAATAGTTCCTCTGCTCCTTTTCTACTCCAAAAATCCCCCTTGAGTTCTAACTGCTGGGAGCACTTTGTGAGGAAAGGAGAGATGAAAAGATGAGCTCTTGGCTTGTTACCTCTAATTTTAAACAAGTGAGGATTCTCCTTCCACAGCCTAAACTCCCTTTCTCCTGTTGCTGGTAGTCTTCCTGCACTGACATGCTCCACCTCATCCACACCTTTAATTTACATTACATATACCTGGAATGTTTGCTAGTAGACACCTCCGGCCTTCCAGGCGCTGGCTCCATCCCCATCACCATTTCAGCAGCCCCATCTGATTTGTCTTCACTGTTCCATGGGTGGCTCATCCTCCCCAGCTTCTTCAAACAGCTCCATCCCCCTCATCCTCCTGCCCCAAAGCTCCCACTGCAGAACAACCCACTCCTCAACCAGACACCGGCTACTTTCAACCTGCAGATTAGTATCTTAACATGACTAAAATCTACTACCTTCGGCCCAAAATGAATCTCTAAATACTTTTACAATTCTACCACTTTACATTTCTAGGTTTGCATCTATCCCACTTCTTAAACTTCCTTGGGATTAGATGCTTGACTCTCAAAATATCTTTAAAAATCAGCTTTAGTCCAAAAACACACAGCAAACCATCCCAAGTAAAGCTTTATAATTGACCATTACCAAGAAAACTCTCAGAATTCAGAGCTGTATTGAAGAACACAAAGAAAATCCCAACTAAAACACAAGAAGAAGAAAGGGAGGACAGTAATTGTCACTAATTCTGCTGGGAAGGTTCCACAGTATCTTGAATTACTCTGGATTTAAGAGCCTGCAGAGAGAGATGTCCTGTTCCATGTACCAAAAGAGTTTTGGTTTTGCTCATTCCTGCCCTCGTTCACTGGGAAAAAAAAATTAAGGATGGGTTTTGGTATGTGCTACACTTCTTGTAATGGAAGCAAAGTCTTGAGAGGTTATTTGAGTTGGAAATAAAAGGCAAACCATACAACTCCTTGTATTCAGGCAGGCTATGTGGGGTTTTTTTTTTGTTTGTTTTTCTAAATAAATCCTTTTGCTGGAAGTCCAGACACAAATACTTCACTCCTTGGAAAAAGAATTCATTATTTTAACTGCTAGAAAACATTTTGGGTTTGGTTTTTACTTCCAAATGGATACTCTAATACATCTCAAAGCTGGATTACATGCTAATTATAACAACATCATGTATTGTAAACCTTGAATCCTCATTGACACAAGTCCATATACCAAAAAAGATGCTACCACATTGTCTGACGCGTGATAAAAAAGCTGTTTTCTTAACAATTAAAATGCATTACCAGAAAATGGACTTAATTACAATCCGATCAACTGGAAATCGCAAATGCACATAAACAGCTCATTAATGAAAGGCATTAGGACTTGCACTTTTAATGCGCAGTAAGTAAGAAGGTGCATCTCTTGATCTTAATTTTGCTAGCTTTTTTCTCAAGTTTCTTAACCTTTAATACTGGGTGCGTATTAGAGGCTGTCAGAAAAACAAAACTCCCGTCAGATATTTATTTGGCTGAGACTCAATCAATTGAAAAGCAATTTGCATTGCAAGATGCTCTTTCCTGCAGAGAAGAAGCAGCAGCTCTGAGAAACATGGAACACAATTCCCTGCTATCACTATGAGAGGGGCAACCGGTGCTAATACACTGATTTCCACAGATCCACTAACGGAAGCGCAGTGAAGTATTCGTGTTGTCATCTCCAGCACAGGTTGTATCACAGGAGTGTTTTGCTCTGATCAACAGCAACACCAGTCTGTCATCGTGCTCCAGTCTGATGCTCAGAGAGCAGCGCTGGTGACCTGGCTTCTTCAGAGACTAATTAAAAGCTACGGATATTATCATTGCCATACATCGCTGAACCGGGAAGTAACACATCTAGAGGGAAAGACCTGGAAACTACATCCACAGCAATTGTTCTTTGACATGAAATCATGTGGCACAGTCTCAGCGACCACTGAAATTCTGTGTGGTCATACATCTGAGAAAGAAAACCACCCTGTCCTGCAGTTTGTCAACATGTTTACATGACAACAGACATTTGGCTCTATGTTTTGTCATTAAAAAAGAAAAAAAAAAAAAGCACATTAAAAAAAGTTTGTACACTTTTCCAGGAAACCTGTAACCTGGGAATGATGAGACTGTGGAGCTGCCATCCCCACACCGCACCTGCACAGGCTCGTATTGCACTTACCCATTGCTAGAACACTTCCAAACTCATCCAACAGGCGTTTCTCCAACATTGCTAGCAAGGTCTCCAAGAGGAGAAAACAAAGCCTTCTGGCACACTGCATTTGGGTAGATTACAAGCTAAGTTAAAAGAATTGCTTTCATGAGCTTGGGAAGTGAGGACACGTGGCAGACTGGGAAGCCGTTATGCAATTTGTGATGCGCATCTTCATGGATATATGGGACAACTGAACGGAATCCAAGTGGTAACACTGACGGACACCGTGGCTTGAACCAGCCATGCAGTTCCTGGTGTGCAAAGGAATGGTAAGTATAGATTTTACCTTTACAGACCAGCACAGTGGCAATGCCACAGGGAAGTCATGGCAAAAATGGACAACGAAAGCATGACGGCACAGAAAAACCCTTTACTCGTTCAGCAGCAACCTGCTCCAGTTTCTTTCCCATGCCAAGGTCTGAGTGAGGGAGTTCTGGACTCAGAGCACAGACAGAAAGGCCTAATTCAAGCAGACAGACCAGCAGCCATCTCCAGGGAGCTGCCTACAGGTGGACCTCACAACACAGCTGACTTCTTCACGATACATATTCATGGCTGAATCCACATAAACAGGCTCCTCCTGAGACATTCTTAGCCAGTGCGCATTAATAAGGCTTCAAAGGTTCCTCCTCAGAAAGCCAGATCTGTTCCAAGGGACGCTTCTCACATAGCTTTCAAATATTTACTCATTCATACATGCTTATGTTGGAGCTATTTGCCATTCATTTGGTGTTAAGCTGATTCAAAAGAAAAGTTGCTGCAACCCTCTTTGCTCACTTCACGCCCTACTGTTCTTACAGCATTTCCAGGTATTTCTTATGTATTTGTGCTTGAGAATCTCTCTGGTTTTTCTCTACAAGCAAAGAAGGGACGGATCTCTCCAGGTCAACCTCAAGTATAC
The DNA here is from genome assembly GCA_033124195.1 of Coracias cyanogaster. Classification (NCBI taxonomy): domain Eukaryota; kingdom Metazoa; phylum Chordata; class Aves; order Coraciiformes; family Coraciidae; genus Coracias; species Coracias cyanogaster. The sequence goes on along the minus strand of JAVSBS010005512.1, from coordinate 122,939 downwards.
TTCTTCAAGAAACCCCACACAGTCCTGCAAAATTGCAGATGAATCATACACATGAGGTCAGAGTATTGAAAGCCCCCAAGACCTGAGTCATCCCAGGGTTATAATTCAAGATCTTGTTTGCGAGGCAGCCAACTTCAAACATTTCGAACCAAATCAGCTAGCATTTTGCCAACCATTGAGACATTTTCATCATGTTTTGTTGGGCGAAGGGTGGTGGGCAGGGGATTCTGCCTTCCCTCAGCCTCAGCTTAGGCCAGGTCCCTGAGGAGCTGTGTGGGCCTGGCCAGCCCCTCCCTTGCCTTCCTTCAGACTCAGCTTGGGCCAGAGCCGTGAGGGTCCTGCCAGCCCCTCTCCTGCCTTCTCTTGGCCTTGTATTGGGCCAGGTTTCTGAAGAGCCGTGAGGGCCTGAGGTGCCCCTTCCCCACCTTCCCCTGTCTGTTGGAGGGGTGTGAGCTCCTGAGGAGACTGAGGGAATTCTGCCATCAGTCAGGTGCTGCCCCAGCCCATGATGCTTTTCAGAGGACAGCCCAGCAAATGGTGGATCAGCCTCAAGTTTGTATGTGGTGGTCACAGTTTTGTTACAGAAGAGGTCTGTTAAGGATACAAAAGTTTAGGGTGTTGATCTCTTCTCCCAAGGAACAAGTGACAGGACAAGAGGAAAATGGCCTCAAGTTGCACCAAGAGAGGTTTAGGTTGGACATGAGGAACAAGTTCTTCATGGCAACGGTTGTCACAGCCTGGCCCAGGCTGGTCAGGGCAGTGGTGGAGCCCCCATCCCTGGAGGGGTTTCAAAGATGTGCAGATGTGCTAAGGGACATGGTTTAGTGGTGATCTGTCAGTGCTGCGTTAACAATTGGACTCCATGATCGTAAAGGTCTTTTCCAACCTTAAGAAGTCCATGATTTTATGTTAGCAGGCAAGACAAACCCTGTGAGTGGTTGTCACTTACCAACCTCAACACCCTTGAGGACGACTGGCACATATCAATCACTTTTTAAAAGTCCCCCTTGCTCCCAAACCATTGGTATATTTTTAAAACACTGACCTCAAGTCTCCATCTCCAGTATACACAAATAGAAACACGTTTCTAGGGACTAATTTTAAACGCAAAGCAGAGTTCACCAAACACAGGAGGAGCTCAGCTACAGCAACTCCTGTGTCAGGTTCCACCGGCTTCCAGAAAACTGCCTGCATGAAATTCATACCCTGTTTAATATCTTCAAATCCCTAAGCAGTCCAATGCCCCGTCTTTGCTTCTGGTTCTTGGATTACTTTGGGAAGAGAAGAGAAATTAGGAAATTCACACATGCTCTTCCCACCAGTGGCTTGGATCAAAAGCTCTAAGCTGGGGAGCAAATGCTCTGCAGATGTGCACATGGAGGAAGCTGCCTCTCTTGAAGGATGCCATAAAAAGGCTGCCAGGTTGGCCGCAAGGGCAAGAGAATTCATGAGAGGAAACCTAAATGAGATCTAAACACCTCTGAGTTTCCTTCCAGCATGCAATTCTCTTACCTAGCTTCAATAAAGCTTTTCTAAGAAGGAGAAACATTAATTTAACTGGCTTACAAGGTCTCTGTGGGGTTAAACAGAAGATGGGAAAAAACAAAGAAATTCATGTGTAAGTCTGGAAGTGATTTTCATGGCCCACTTCATCAACTGTGAAACATTTCTTTTGGAAAATAGTCACTTTACAAGTAAACTCCAGGGGGATTTTTTTCTCCCCTCCTTACAACAATAAATATTTCCTGTGAACTAGTTTTTTTTAAAAATCTCAGCAGATTTAGAGGTTCCTTTTTGTACAGATAAGCATCCAAAAGTTGAAGCGCATATCAAGACTCCTTTGATTTACACACCAGACTGGAAATCCTAGGAGAAAAAGCTCTCTTGCAAGATTTCCTGTACTCCTAAATTTTTGGCAAGGTAGAAATAGCTTATTCCTTTTCCACAGAAGTTCAGTGTTTTTACTTTCAGCTTAGCTGCGAATGAGAGCCATGAACAATTGAAAGGAAGCAAATCAGTGAAGAGATCAGCTTGCACATACACAAGTATGCAGGAAAATCTCTTGGGAGGACTGAGGCTTACCAGAGCTTCTCTGAGTTAAAAACAGGTGTTGGCTCATTAAAAATGGTGTGAACATTGAACAATGTGGCCATTGTTTGCATTGGAGGGCTTCTATCTTACAGTAAAAGCTGACAAAAACCAGGGTTTAGCCTCCCAAGTTAAAGGATCAAACAGCAGAGGTTTTCTCAGCCCAGACAGAGGACCCATGACCTTGCAGAAGCTCCCATCTGAAGATCAAACAGCAGTGATAACTAAGTAGTTGACATCAAGCCCAAAGCACCCTCAGGTCCCTCAACCCTGGATGATAACCTAGAGCCTGCTGCTGCACTTCACTGCCACAACAGGTTCAGCCACGATCCTGTGTGTCAGTGTTTTTTTCCTATACCTTGCAGAAAACAACCGACAACTAGAGAAATCTTCTGATGCTCACTTTGAAGCCCAAGTTCTGCTGCACTGCTTCTACCAGCTCATCCCAGTGTGCACTATCTTAACGAAGGGCTCGCCGTAATGAGCAACAGTGCAAAAGGACTCGCTGATTCTCCAAGTGAGACACTGCAGCAAGCAACCCTCTGAAACTAATGAAAGGGGAAAGCAGGGACCCAATTGCCAAAGCCACATTTTATTCACATCACCCATGGGCTCAGAAGGCCAGAAATACGCTCCCGAGTTGCAGGGCTGCCTGCGATACCACATGGATACTTCTGTAGGGGTTTTTCAGCAATGGAAAAGCTCCAAGGTGTTGCAAAGCACGGAGGAAATTCATATTGCAAGAGTCCTGTTCTGTGGGAAGGGAGAGGAAAAGTGATCAAATCATCCTCCCAGACAGAAGGATGAGCTTTGTATGAGCAATCAGCATTTCAGGATGACCGAGGCTCTCAGACGCCAGCCAAATTTGGGTCTAGTTTCATCTACATGCTCAGATACACCGCACACAGCTTAAACAATTTACTTCATCAGGGTTTTCAGCAACAGGGAGGGTGTGGGACTTGGGCTCTGCTTCTGACTTTGAGACAAAGGGCTCAATAATTGTCAGGTATGGCTTGAACAAGGAAACGCAAACCTGATCCTGCCAGAAAACAACCTGAGCATTGTTTTGGAGGAATATAAAAGGACAACATAGAGGAGAGGACTAATTTCAGATACACATAAAACACACTTTTTACTATTTTCTACTTTCTATTATTATACTTATATACTCACTGTGGGTTAATGAATGGGAAATGGGAGAGGTCTCAGCTGGTGGGTGCTACTGGGTGCCCTCCAGCAAAGGACGAGACATCCTGGGTACACCAATTCCTCATGGAGATGCCATCAGATATCCAAACCTCTTCTGTTTATCAGGAAAGTATTATCCCTGTTGCTTTTTAACAGTAAGAAAAGAGCACTACCATTCTCTTAGGCTTCCCAGGACAATGGTTTACTTAGGAAGGTATTCATAACAAGGATACTTAGATGCACCTCAAACAATGACTTTTTAACCTTGCACTGAGAAGTTCACTCTCAAATAACAGCAGAAAGGCACAGTTCAAGGAAACACTGAACCAAGGAATGGTGACCATCCTACAACCCAAACCACCCATTTTCGTGTCTCTCATTAAGCAACCCTTTCATCTTAACACACTAATTGTAACCCCAGCACGCAAAACTCACTCAGCCCTCGGAGGACGCAGCAGGTGGTGGAGGTATCCTTCATCCCGGGGACCTCAGCACTTCAGCCACCACACCTCCACTCCAGCTGTGAGTGGGACTGATAGCTGGGGGCTTTTATAGGCAGCGGCCACATCTTCTCAGACATCACAATGCTGTATAGTGACTTTAAAGGAGCCGCAGGTACATAACCTGCTAATGGCCGCCTACCCCACAAGATGGCGCCCGGGGGGTCAGGAGCAGTGGCCGCCATCTTGTGGGGTACCCAGCACCCTGCTCCAATACGAGTGTTTTAAAGGCCTCCTGGAGAAGTCTGAGGGCTTTTTAGTATTATTATTTATTTATAGACAGTAGTTTCTCTTCCTTCAGAAGGTCAGTGGCTTAATAAACCCCTCATTGCTCTGAAATGTCCTTTTTATTCCACTGAGAAGACTGGATTTTGACTCACTTTTGGTGGAGATGCATTCCAAGTTCAAGTTGGAAGGAAAAAAATAAAATAAACCCTAATTCACCTAATATGGTGTGTCTGAGGCTGCTTGCTGACATTGGTACTCCTAACACAGAGCAGAGGGAAAGTACCATTTCCCTCTCTCAATTTCAAGCTCTTATTTCAAACCTTCTTCACAGATGAAAGCTCGTGTTGTCCCAAGTTCCGTTAGGCTTGAAGCACTTCAGCAAGTCCAGAAATATTTTTGGCCTGCCAGAATGTTTACTTAGAACGGAGCAGAAACCTAGGGCAATAATTTCCAAGAGCCCTCAGTCTTTAATAGTCAGACCAGTTATCCTCATGGTATTCAGCCCCCTGAGCTGGAAGATACGGATGGAGATCAGAATGATCCCCTCATAATGCAAGAAATAGCAGTGAATGGCCTGCTAAGCCAACTGGAAACCCACAAGTCTATGGGGCCAGGTGGGATCCACCCCAGAGTGCTGAAAGAGCTCGCAGAGGAACTTGTCAAGCTGCTCTCCATCATTTATCAGCAATCCTGGTCAACTGGGGAGGTCCCAGATGACTGGAAACTTGCCAATGTGACACCCA
>JAVSBS010005512.1:92637-111105 GCA_033124195.1 Coracias cyanogaster | reverse complement strand
TGCAGAATGAGTGGAACGCACCTTGCCCAGATGGAAGCAGCAACACAATTTATTAACAGTGTTCAGTGCTTTGATCAGGTACAGCAGGAATCAGGCTCAATTTGATGGCAAGGTCACTGCATTGCTTTTGATAGGGCAAACTGATTAAAGGACATAACGGGATTGCAGTGTTTGTAATTATACATGTGACATGATTTCAATGTGGATGTAAATCAGTGTTTGTACACAGGGAAGCGATTTGTAATTGGGTTCAAGTGACTGTGATGGGAATTGGAGATGGACACGGGGAGGAGGCATGTCCTCCTGTTGGGTCACGGGGTTCAGAATAGAGACCCTTTCCCTCTGAACTCCTTCAGAGAACAAGGTCAGATCTACCCTGAGTCCCAGACCTGCTCAAAGGTTCATGTCTAAGGACTTTTGGGGATCATGGGGTACTGGTGCAGTGCTTAGTGCAACACTGTGTCTGTGTGATATGTGAGAGCAGCAACCTGAGCTCATCAACACTCATGTGGTAACTTAGCATTCACTTATCAACTAGCAATCCTTATCTTATAAACTAACCATAGTTAATCAATTACAATCGATGATCAGTTTTGGTCAGTGTAATGATTTACACAAGATTGAACCAGAGTTGCTCGAGCAAATCAGACACACACACACAGACACAGAGCTGGGTAGAGCTGTAGAGGCTAACCCAGAATATCAAGACGTTGCCCTTCTGCAGATTATCAGCAATGTGGGTGCGGGTCCCCCAGGACCCTCAAGACCTTTCACCAAGGTCCTGAGACCCACAGATACGCACATCTTTATTGGAAGGTTTTTTTACAAGCATAGTTGCTCCCTTTGTGTGTCTCAGCAGATGGCCAGTTGCTCCCTTCATTGGGTTTCCCAGCAGACAGTCAGAGTCTGTCCTGAGAGGTGTCCCAGCTCAGGGGGATATACTGAGACCCAGCCTGCTGAGATCCCACAGAGCTCCCATGGGCCTCACCCTGTATTTATAGGGTGGTAGGATGATTGAGCTTGGCCAGTAGCAGTCACTGCTTTTCCACGGTGGCCATTGATCTTGTCAGTCTAACTCGGCCCTTCCCCAATGGGGCTGAGGTCTTTCCTTGGCCCCTACCCAGAATATTCAGGAGGTTTGAATATAGTTGCTGGGTGCCCAGATAATTCATGACTCATTCCCGGGGGGGTGTGTGAAGTGTTTGTCTTGGTTCTAGGTGGACACATAAGGCCAGAAACTTCCAGCCACCAAGACCTACCAAGCTTCCCAGCCTTTGTATCGCAAAACAAAGTGACATGGTGTTTGTTCTGCAACGTGGTCTAACGTCAGCCTTGTGAGAAATTGGCCCAGGGTGCAGGGGGGTCTGCACCACCACAGAAGGTGTCCCAGGACATTTGTCTCTCGGCCATTTTCAGCACTGGCCACTCCCCCCAGCTGAGGGCTGGGCTTTGCTCTCTGGCCAGCTTCTTCCTCCTGCGGGATTCATTGCCTGTACCAAGGGAACATCCAGTCCTGCCCAGCCTCTCTGCTTGCCCAGACCTTGGCAGAGCCCAGAGCAGGGCTGTCTGCAGAGCCCTGTGTGAGATACGGCTGGGGCTGGGCTTGGACCTCATTGCAGTCTGCACCTTCCTCAAGGGGCCTCAGCAGGTGCTTATCTCCCCTCTCTGGTTACCAGTGATAGGACACCTGCAAATGGAATGAGGTTTCATTATTGCACCTAAATACCGTGTCCAGTTCTGGGCACCACAGGACAAGAAGGACATTGAGGTGCTGAAGCAGGTCCAGAACAGGGTAACAAAGCTGGTGAGGGGTCTGGAAGGCATGTTTTATGAAGAGCAGCTGAGGGAACTGCTGCTCTTTATCTTGGAGAAGAGGAAACTGAGAGGACACCTTATTTCTCTCTACAACTACCTAGAAGGAGGTTGTAGCAAGGCTAGTGTTGGTCTCTTCTGCAAATTACTAATGATAGAATGAGAGGAAATGGCCTCAAGTTGCATCAGGGGAGGTTTAGATTAGATATTAGGAAGAAAAATTCTTTCCTGAGAGAGTGGTTGGGCACTGGACCAGGCTGCCCAGGGAGGTGGTGGAGTCACCATCCCTGGAAGTGTTTAAAAAACCAGTAGATGAAGCATTTGAGGCGATGGTCTAGCGGCTAGAGAGATGTTGGGATGAAGGTTGGACTTGATGATCCTGGTGGTCTTTTCCAAACATAATGGTTCTATGACTCTATGATTCTATGATCTGTACCTCTGGTGAGGAAAAAAAAAAAATCACACACACCACATTTATTTTTAAAATACCATTTAGTACACCCGTAACAGGGAGTTAGGTGTGGATTATATAAAAAATATTGAAAAAACTTTCATCACAATAAAAAAAAAATATTATGGCAAATCTCTAGGTCATTGCCAAGTACAACGAGCAACGTGCCATCTGATCCCTGTGAGTTGAGCTGACTGGCGCCTTTGAAACCAGCTTTGGCACCAGCATAAAACACATTTCTGTTGGTTCGAGGAACTAGAAGCAACAATGTAAAATTAGCTCTTTGAACCAGATATAAAAGTATTTTGGCTAAAACATCTGTCTGTCATTAATTTTCCGCCACAGCATCAACCTCCCCCAGAGTCCTCCAGGTGACCCCAGGATGTGTGTTTTTCACAGTATAGCAGTCACTTCATGGAGTAACTGCTGTGTTTTACTTGGATCCAGACCTTAGAACTTTCTAACATAGTTTAAAAGTAGGATCTGGAGCCAAAGGGGATACAAGGAATTTCAGTTGGGGTTTATTTTCCTTCTGGTAACTAAATTCCATATATAGTCTTCCATCTAAACTAGGAATTCTTGCATATGTAATATATGAAGGAAGGCAAGATTTAGAAACACCAAATAGCTTCAAGAACTAAGAACAACAGAATTCGAGAAGATAAATGTGAAGGCCTAGGTACAATAAATCCTACCCTTTCTTAAAAAAAAAAAAAAAAGGGTGACATTATGAATAAAATATTGTCTACAATATTCTTTGCAAAAGCTCTATTTTCTTTAAGCCAAGAAATTTGCAAGTAGAAGTTTTTATTTACCTGTTCTATCACTTTTAAATAAATGCATACTTAAAGACTTCCAGTGAACCAGATTTTAAAATACCCTTTTCATGAAGATATCTTCCAAAATTTTTCTCAATTCACACAGCAGACAAATTGTTCTCCCTCTGGAAAAGCCATTAAATATTTCTATAAAAAATCAGAGGCGGACAGAATACCTGAGACACCCACCTTAAAATCCTGTTTAAATAACAGTGTTACTAGGCTTCAAATTTTTAAAAGGAGGTGTTTAAATTCTAGCAATCAGAGCAGTCATATTTTGTACATCACCACAGGGTGAAAGGACGGCCTAAGGTAACGAAGCCCCATTCACAAGTTCTAAAACAAGCCCAGAATCTTGAATGTAAAAGTTACGGGCAACCCCCAAAACCACTGGCTTCAAATCATTTGCTCCCTTAACAGGAGATTCCCTTTAATTCATGAAGATACTAAATTTGGGTCTAAGCTTTTGGTACAGATCTTTTCCATTGCTGTTACAGAATAACAGAATGTTTGGAGTTGGAAGGGACCTCTGGAGATCATCTCATTCAACCCCCCTGCTCCAGCAGATCACCCAGAGCAGGATGCCCAGGATCACGTCCAGGTGGGTTTGGAATCTCCACAGAGAAGGAGACTCCACAACCTCTCTGGGCAGCCTGGGCCAGGCTCTGGCACCATCACAGCAAAGACGTTTTTCCTCAAGTTCAGGTGGAACCTCCTGGGTTCCAGTTTGTGCCCGCTGCCCCTTGTCCTGTCACTGGGCACCACTGACAAGAGTCTGGCCCCATCCTCTTGACCACCACCCTTCAGACACTGATCAGCATTGATCAGATCCCCTCTCAGCCTTCTCTTCTCCAGCTCAACAGCCAGAGGGCTCTCAGCCTTCCTCAACACAAGAGACACTCCAGTCCCTTAACCATCCTCACAGCCCCTGTTGGACCCTCCCCAGTAGCTCCTTGTCTCTGTTGAACTGAGGAGCCCGGAACTGGGCACAATACTCCAGAGGTGGCCTCACCCAAGCAAAGCAGATGGGGAGGAGAACATCCCTTGACCTGCTGGCCACACTCTTCTGAATGCACCCCAGGACACCACGGGCCTTCTTGGCTCTAAAGGCATGTTGTTGGCTCATGGTGAATCTGTTGTCCGCCAGGACTCCCAGTTTCTTCTCTGCAGAGCTGCCTTCCACCCTACTGCTGCAGGGGGTTATTCCTCCCCAGGTGCAGGATCCTTGTCGAACTGTGCTGTCACTTCTGCAACATGCCAACACACCTTTATTATCAGTGAAGAGGCCACGGTGATTTCTCTTGATACTAGGAACAACAAGTAATGTAAGAATATAGCAAACAGAGAGGAGAGGGGAGACAGTGCCCACTCCCAGTCACCTCCCACTGGAGAAAAGTCTTGAATCGTCAAAAAAGAGAGAATGAACCACTGCTCATGTCAAAGACACTTTTCAGATAAACACGGAGAAAAGCAACACCACAAATGCCAGAACTTCGTCACAATCCCTGCGGTTTGGAGCCCAGCTCTACAACCAATTCTTTTCTGCATAAGCAAGAAACCGGGGAAGTTCAGCTCCAACTCAGCACGTCTCTGATAATGATACCTTTCTGGAAAGAAGTGGGGTGATTTTCTTGGCGTGATCTCTGTTATTTTCTGTGTTTCTGTTGGCTGGTAGCAATGCTATGCAACTTTGTTCTGCTTTTTTTCTTCCTCTATAATTGCGTTTCTATTCTTTTTCAGGCTGGAGTTCCTGGTGGCTGATTTGTCTCAGGATGAGGCTTTTTTGGCCATGAAACAAGGGGAAGAAAGGGAATCTTTTCTATTAGCAATTACCTTCTAACTATGTATCTCTGAGAAGGTTTTTTCCAAACAATCTTTTAAAAAAGAAATATTTCAGGCAGTGTCCTGCGAAGCGATTTATTAAAGTCATATTTTTAAATCCTAGTCTCTGAGGTTTTCACAAAAGCAGACATTTTTTTTTCTGTGAAATTAATGCTTACAGGAAGATCAACAAGAAACATTCAGAAATGCTTTTCTCCAAGACTGACACAAAATTAGCATCAAAATTCATAAGCCCTGGGTAAAAAAGGACAATGCCATGCACAAAACTCTGCTTGTTTCTCCAGGGGCACCACATGGAGCTTCCTGCAGGTTCTGGAGACCCTGAATCTCTGTAGGCTTCCATAGTGATACAATTTTAGCGCAAGGCACAGAAGCTTTCCAAAAATACCAAACCGAGATTATGTAAAACGGGTGGCAAGGCTGAAAAAGGTTTTGATCAAACCATTTGTGGCATTTCTGACTGTGAATGCAAATGAAACAGTATCAGTGACCTTAAAAATGAACTGAAGCAAGGGGTCCCTAGAGACACGGAGCCAGAATACAAGGCTTTTTTTTTTTTTCTCTGAGGGTGAGATAATACTCAGACTAGAGCTTTTTAATACATTGTGCTCAGTAAATCCATTTCAGGGACAAAACGCCTGTAGAATATTTTATTTCTGGCACGAAAACCTACTATGCTGAATTAGTAAATCACTCTGCCGTAAGTTACGTTTTGGAAGCTTCCGAATGCATATTTGCTGGAGATTTGTATTCACTTACTCATCGTTTTCCTAGACGTGGAGTAAAAAATAAAGGAGGTTGTTCTGAAGGGTGCTTTATTTTTCTTTCTTGGGTAATAAGCATGTTTCGTTTCCATCTTTTTCCCATTGGAAAGAGATGATATTAGCAGTACGCAAACTTCAGAAGAAATGTCAACAGATCAGACATGGAAAAAACTTCCACCCTGCTAAACATATTTTTTTCCTGTATCACATGAAGATGTTCCCAAGAAACCTTGAAATACAACATGTCCACATTTACTTTTCATACTGTTATCCAGCATCCACAGTGTTCCCCGGTACCTTACCAGTGATGAGTACCAAGCTTCAGCCCAGTCTTCACCTCAACCACTGCACCTGGCTTGTAAAGGAGACCAGCCCTGCAATATTTTGGGCAGAAAGCAGAAGAGCAGACCTTATTCTGCCAGGTGTTTCCCAAGACAGTAGTCCAGGGCTCTGCCTACCTCCCTCCACATCAGCCTCCCCCTGAAAATTATTCACTTCTCCAACACTCTCCTCCTTTTTGCACAAGGTGATGCTTGACGAGGGCTTGCTCTTCTCAAGGGTGGAGATCTTCTCTTGGGAACAGCTTTGCAGAGTATGCTGCCAATTCTATAAAAATAGGGGGTTTGGAAGCCAGACATTTCCCTCTCCCTCTCAGGCCAAGATAGCCTGGAACTTGATCACAAACACGTCACTTTGCACAGGAACACCAGCCACGTTCCCAATCTGAACTGTCATTAACAGACAGATGGAGATGGTTGGTTGGTGGGTCTCTTGGGAAAAGCCTCTTAAGAGTGTGTCCCAGGATAATTTAGTAAAAACATTTTCTCTGCAAGACCATTTCTGTTCCTGAGAACAACCCAAATAAAACAGCTCTCTCACTCTAAGGACAAATATAAAATAACACATAATAGCTTTTAAAGCTTTTGAGAATGAAAAGCTAAAAAGAAGCTATAGACATAGGCTGGAACACCTCGCCTACAAAGACAGGCTGAGAGAGTTGGGCTTGTTCAGCCTGGAGAAGAGAAGGCTCCAAGGAGACATAATCATGGCTTTCCCGTACCTGTCAAGGGCCTACAAGAAAGCGGGGAGGGACTTTTTACAAAGGCCCATAGTGATAGGACACAAGGTAATGCATTCAAAGCGGAAGGGGGGAGATTTAGATAAGCACAGGTTGCTCAGAGGGGTTATGTAGGTGTCCAAGGCCCCGGAGCAGGGGCTAGAAGGGAACTGCAGCAGCTTGCTGAGTAGAGCAGCTTCTACTTGGCTAATACTCATTTTGCTTTCAACTAATTCGTGCAGTCACATTGACCAGGTAAGTGGTGGAGGAAAAAAGAAGACATTTTTCTTTTTCCCTTGTCCACAACAGGTAGACGACAGTGGAGCTATTAAGAGTCCTAGTCTTTTCTCCATCTGTCGCAGGACCTTTGCACAGCAAACATCTCACGGCTAGCACAGTGGAAAAAAACCCATCCATCATTGTTTACTGTCTATCTAAAGCTTAATTCAGTCTAAACTCACCAGTTACTCTGAATCACTCTTCATTCTGTCAAGTGACATATAAAAAAAGAAAACTCTGAACAGGAAATATGTACGCAGAATCTAAAATTGAAACAAGGAGAACCTCTACATTACTGTGGATTTTATTGTGTGAGCCCAGCTCAGCAGGCACTTTATCATTACCCCAAACCGCTGCTTATTTCCTCTCCTATATCCAGCATTTCCACTCAGGACAGGGACAGCTCAAAAATTCCCATAGGTTGTCTCCATCCCTTCTCCAGCACTAATAGACATCACTATGAAGGAGCAAACCACACGTTATTCATCACAACCAACACCCCTCCCGCACTCATTCTCCAGCATGTCAGGCAGTGATATCAGACCCGTAGAACCAGCTGTCTCATACGCAATTCTTTTTTACTCTTTCTTGAAACAGGAAACTCCTTACCTCACCACAGTTCCTCTCTTGTGTTATCTAGCAACATACAACTATGGCAACTTGTGGACAATTTAGCCAAAAAAAGTGGGGTTTATAGTGTAAACCGTAGAGCAGGAAAATGATGATGTAATTGCCATCATAGAAACATGGTGGAATGACACGCACAACTAGAGAGCTGCGTTACATGGCTATAGAATCATAGAATGGTTTGGGTTGGAAGGGACTTTCAAAGGTCATCTAGTATAACCCCCCTGCAGTCAGCAGGGACATGTCCAACTACATTAGTTTGCTCAGAGCTCCATCAAGCCTGGCTCCACTACCTCTCTGGGCAACCTGTGTCAGTATTCCACCACTCTCATACTAAAGAACTTCTTCCTAATGTCTAACCTAAATCTATAAACTCTTCAGAAGGGATAAGCTAGGAAGGAGAGCTGGTGGAGTGGCCTTGTATGTTAGGGAGCATTTAGACTGTCTTGAGCATAACGATGGTGACAAAAGGATTGAGTGTTTACAGGTAAGAACCAGGAGGAAGGCCAACAAGCTCTACAGAGGGATCTGGACAGGCTGGATCAATGGGTCGAGGCCAGTGGGATGAGGTTCGACAAGGCCAAGTGCCAGGTTCTGCACTTTGGTCACAAAGACCACCTGCAATGCTTCAGGCTTCAGGAAGAGTGGCTGGAAAATGCCTGGCAGAAAAGGACCTGGGGGTTTTGGTCAACAGTTGACTGAAGATGAGCCAGCAAGTGCCCAGGCAGCCAAGACGACCAACAGCATCGTGGCTTGGATCAGCACTAGTGTGGCCAGCAGGACCAGGGCAGGGATCGTCCCCCTGCACTCAGCACTGGGGAGGCCACACCTCGAATCCTTGGGTCAGTTTTGGGCCCCTCACTCCAAGAAGGACATTGAGAGGCTGGAGTGTGTCCAGAGAAGGGCAACGAGGCCAGGGAAGGGTCTAGAGCACAAGTCTTGTGAGGAGCAGCTGAGGGACCTGGGGTTGTTGAGTCTGGAGAAAAGGAGGCTCAGGGGAGACCTTGCTCTCGACAACTCCCTGCAAGGAGGTTGGAGCCAGGTGGGGGTCAGTATCTTTTCCCAAGGAAGAAGCAATAGGGTAAGAGGAAACAGTCTCAAGTTGCACCAGAGGAAGTTTAGGTTGGATACTAGGAAAAATGTCTTCCTGAAAGTGTTGTCAAGGCCTGTTGCAGGCTGCCCAGGGCAGTGGTGGAGTCCCCATCCCTGAAGGGCTTTCAAAGCCATGCAGATTTAGTGCTGAGGGACATGTGTCCTGGTTCAGCTAGGATAGGGTTAGTTTTCAGCAGGAGCTGGGAGGGAGCCGTAGTGAGGACAGACATCCAAACCAGCCAACGGGCTATTTGATACCATGCTGACATCATGCCCGCAACAGCAGGGCGCTCAGTCCAAGGCAGGATTTGTTGTGCTCCTTTGGGCTTGTGGCCTGTACACTTTACATCTCTTGCTTTGTAGATTGTTTCCTCACTGTTATTGTCACTGTAGTCGTCCTGACTGCTCCTTTTGCATTGCTGTATTAAATTCTCCTCATCTCAAGGCGCGGGGTTTGTATTTGCCTTCCTCTTCCCTTCCCACCCAGGGGTGGGGGGCAGTGGCCACGTGGTACCTGGATCCCGGCAGGGTCTAAACCACCACAACATGGTTTAGTGGTGACCTGGCAGTGCTGGGTTAACGCTTGGACTTTATGATCTTAAAGGTCTCTTCCAACCAAAATGATTCTATGATTCTAAACCCTGTTGTTTTTACCTTCTGAAGACTCTGTGCTGGACAAAGTTTTCCCTTCACACCTCTGGCTGTGATGTACACCTCTCCTTGGGAAGTGTTCCTGTGCTTTTGAGGCTTCAGTCGCTGCCCTATTCCTGTATCAATCTGGATGCCAAGTAAATAGTATTCAATCAAAATCACTACTCAGGGCTCGGCAGCTGCCACCGCAGTTCACAACAGCATGTAGGAGTATAACTAGATGACAGCTACACAAGTTGCTTTTCAGCACAGAAGTGGCAAAAACAATACCCATGGAGCGGGTGAGAGCTGGGCGGGCTCTCAGTGCCTGCTACCACCTCTGCCAGTTGAGGCAAACAATCATTTATTTTTCCTTTAAGTTATTTGAAAAATAACTTGAATATCCCAGCAGACGTGGGGTTCAACAAGTGGGATGGCCCATACCGATGGGCAGAAGCATGGGAGAATAGCACCAAAATCTAAACAAAGTGTCCTTCTCTGGGCACTACAGAGCAGAAATTAAAATAAACTCCATCACAAACACTCAGATGCAGATGATGCCTGAGCTGTACAACTGCCTGTGAAGTCACGGAGTCATAGAATGGTTTGGGTTGGAAGGGACCTCAAAGATGTTTCAACCCCTCTGCCACAGGCAGGGACACCTCCCACTTGACCAGGCTGCTCAAGGCCCCATCCAACCTGGCCTTGAAAACATCCGGGGATGGAGCATCCACAACTCCCCTGGGCAACCTGTTCCTGTGTCTTCCCACTGTCTACTTCTTTGGGAAGTCCTCTTCCCAAATTAACTGTTTACACCTTTACTTAATTGCTTTAAAACTGAATTCCTTATCTAAAAGGTCTCTGTGACCCCACTGTTCAGCACACTGGAAGATGAAGCTCCAACAGCTTTCCCTCAACCACCTTCTGAACTTCTAACGACAAGGGATTTGGGACAACTTTTCTGAAATGATAGTCATATAAAACTTACAGACAAGCTCATGAAATGTCAGCAATTACCAGAATGACCTCAAGGCTTAGAGAGGAATCAAGACTAGAGGGAGGCTTATTTTTCTAAAGCAATCTAGTAGCAGATGGTGACTTTTGTTTAGACCTTCTGAAGAAAAGTAGCCTTGAAACAGGCAATTTACTAGTTTCATTAACATGATAGTGAGAGGAATATGAAATGTCTGTAGCAGGGACAATTTCTAGACCCTCACACAACCTTTAACTAATCAAAACTCTAGCAGTGAAGTTTGTTTGCTCCCTTTTTTGAGACGTGAATCTCAAACTTTAAATGTTTTATCCTCTGTGCGTTCCAATTTCATTATGCAGGGAAACTAGATCTGCTTATCTTCTCAACTAAGGTCTTTGCTTGTACATCACCAAACATTCCACAGCTTTCAGCAAAGGCTGAGACCACTCAGCATTTCACCTGCATTTTTACAGAATTGCCACGGTTGGAAAAGACCTTCAAGACCATCAAGTCCAACTGTTTGTTTGCCTATAGGTAAAACAAATATCCAGAAGCTCTTCTCTTCATTATGTGTCTTCGTACACCAAGTGGAGCAGCACGCAGTGGCATACTTTGAGCTAACAACCAGACTGAAGTGGCCCAGAGATATCAGAAGTTTAAAATAGAAGTCAGGGAAGAAGTAAAATAGGCCAAGATTTAAGAATCCAACAAAAGAAGCAGTCTAATATTACGTGCTTAGCAATGGGTCATAAGTCAATAGCATCCCATTCAGGAGGACACGTGGGTCAATTTGTGGCCAACTAGTCAAGATAAACCAGATCTGCCTACCAAACAGAAAAAAACACTTTGGAAAACACTGTTCTTGGATAATTTTGACTATTAGAAGGATACGA
The DNA here is from genome assembly GCA_033124195.1 of Coracias cyanogaster. Lineage (NCBI taxonomy): Eukaryota > Metazoa > Chordata > Aves > Coraciiformes > Coraciidae > Coracias > Coracias cyanogaster. Next base: position 99,867 of record JAVSBS010005512.1, on the reverse strand, counting down.
CAGCCTCCCCTTGCCTAAAGACAACACATCATCAGCTGTTCTTCTCCATGAGGAGCAGAACAATGTGTTTACACTAGGATGACATTTCACAAACTGTGTCTCCGTTACCCTCCCACTTACTGCTTGACAAAGACAGCATCAAGCCTGGACTGACGCGTGCTAACAGGAATAAAAATGCTCTATTTCAGCGAGTAAATGGAGACAGAGCGAGAGGAATTCAATTACAGACAGAAAATATACATTTCTAACCTGTACATTCACAGTAAATTTAAATGACTCCTTTATATGGGCTGAGATATTTCTAAGATTTCCTCAAAGCTTTTTTATACTGCTAAAAAAAGTACATTTATTGTTGACTTCCATCAGCACATATGGTATGCCAGAAAGTACATGAAATAATCATACGAACGAACAACTACTAGTACATAAATGAAAGGCAAAATCAATTCTTCCTCCAGTTACTATTGAAGGAAAACAATCCAGAAACATTAAACATTACAGGGGAAAAAACTGCCCTAAAAGCTGAAAGGGAAACTGAAGAATTGAATTTGCTTAATCCCAATTACATATTTTGTTTATCATGATGTTTTTTCTTTCCAAGATACACTCTCCTCTCATCCACTGTTTTGCATGGACATGCTCCATGCCTGGAGCATCTCTGTGTCAAGGAAAAGCTGAGAGCCCTGGAATTGTTTAGCTAGAAAAGAGAAGGCCGAGAGGGGATCTGATCCATGCACAACAATAACTGAAGGGCGGGGGGCAAGAGGATGGGGCCAGACTCTGGTTAGTGCTGCCCCGAGACAGGACAAGGGGCAACGGGCACAAACTGGAAGCCAGGAGGTTCCATCTGAACAGGAGGAAAAAACTTCTTCCCTGTGAGGGTGCCAGAGCCTGGCCCAGGCTGCCCAGAGAGGTTGTGGAGTCTCCTTCTCTGCAGAGATTCCAAACCCACCTAGACACGATCCTGGGCACCCTGCTCTGGGTGATTCTGCTTTGGCAAGGGCAGTGGACAAGATGATCTCCAGAGGTCCCTTCCAACCCCTACCATGCATCACGACCCCCTTCTATGATCCTATGAACATACCAACATTATATTTGGTTCAAAGGTCTTTGAACTCAGACTCCAGGCAATGCATCTTCTGGAAGCCTTAGAACAACAGCATCCTTGTTGCGTTGTCCAGCGTCACATTTACGAAATACTGAATGTTTAAGGGCACCTAGATCTGCATCATGTACCTGTGCAAACACCACCAGGTCATTCGTATTCACACGGCTCCCTCTCCACTTCTACAGACCCATCGCTTTTTATTTACCTTGTTTTTATTTCTTCTACAGCGCTATAAATAAAAACGCTCAAGGCAAATCTCCCTGATCATAAATTCAAAGAGGAAATCTACAATTGAAGGAATTAGTTACTCTGAGTGGTTTTGGCTACCAAAATGTGTGTGTGTAAAATATCTCAGCGAAACTTAAAACTGTTTCAGATCTTTTTTAAAAAAGAAAACTGATTCCTGTCTAAGCTGCCAACTCTCATTGATCATGTCCTGATGAATGAAACCCTTTTCATTGCCATGAACATATATTCCCTCTGAAACGGCAGAAATGTTTCAGGCTAATCTTTCTGACAAAGTCATCAATTCAGTGAAATAATTTTCTCCACAGAGCCTGGATCCTCAACCTGAATAAATTTGCAAGGCTTGGCTGGAGCCAATGAAGTTATGCTGATTTATATCAGCTCTGGCCCCGGCCACAAAATTTCTCTCTGTTTCAGTGCAAACGCATTAGTCAAAATCCTCCGGGAACCTTGGGACATATTTTCACACGTTAAGCCGATGATCTGCTCAGAGAGGCTTCCAAATGTATCTGAGAAGACAAGCTCAGAAACGCATGGTCACGTTATGGTTTATAATGGCGCTGTGCAGGGCTAAGCTGACCTTTGCTTAAGTGTATTTTAAGAACGAGAGTCACTTGGGGACTATTTAATGTCTTGGAATAAACATATTTAGCTGGAAATCAGACCTAGAGAAGAACAACCTATAAAAAATCCTGGCTGCGTGTTTTTAGCATACTGTACTTACTGGAGCTTTTCTTTAGAAAAAGAGGACGTCAGGCATAAAGATGAGAATTTTGGTCTTGAAATTCTCTTTGACCTTCTTCTAATTGAGCATTCAGTGAATTCCAGCACCAAAGCTCTTTCTCTTTAATGAGCGCTGCTGTCTGACCTTACAGGCAACCCTACTCCTTATCTCAACAGGCTCCAAATGATTTTGTTAACATCACTTAGTGCTAAACGTGTGAATTGCACAAAGGAAAATACACATATCTTGGTAATAGCTAAGGTTTGGGGTTTTTTCTTAGCCAGCAGTTTATCAGTGAAAGCACAACATTTAGCAACACACAACTCAGAGAAATTGCTTTGCATTGCCTTAGACAAGCCTGGGACAACCCAAAGCAGAGGGCCTGCGAATATATCACTCCCGTGAGGACCACTCCCGTGAGGACGGCAAAGCAGTGGGTTTGTGTGCATTTCACTGAATCACAGAATCGCTTTGTTTGGAAGAGACCTTGAAGATCATCAAGTCCAACTGTTAATCCAGCACTGCAAGGTCACCATTAAACCATGTCCCTCAGCACCACATCTACACGGCTTGGAAACCCCTCCAGCCACGGGGACTCCACCACTGCCCTGCCCAGCCTGGGACAGCCCTTCACAGCCCTTGCCTTCAAGAAATTGTTCCTTGTGTCCAACCTAAACCTCCTCTGGTGCAACATGAGGCCATTTCCTCTTCTCCTGTCTCTTGTTTCTTGGGAGAGCAGGCTATCTCCACCTGGCTGTAACCTCCTTGCAGGGAGTTGTCAAGAGTGAGAAGGTCTCCCCTGAGACTCTTCTTCTTGAGGCTCAACAACCCCAGGTCCCTCAGCTGCTCCTCATAAGACTTGTGCTCTAGACCTTCCCCCAGCTTCATTGCCCTTCTCTGGACACACTCCAGCCCCTCAAGGTCCTTCTTGGAGTGAGGGGCCCAAAACTGACCCAAGGATTCGAGGTGTGGCTTCCCCAGTGCTGAGTGCAGGGGGACAATCCCTGCCCTGGTCCTGTTGGCCACACTAGTGCTGATCCAAGCCAGGGTGCTGGTGGCCTTCTTGGCCACCTGGCCACTTGCTGGCTCACATTTCCTACCGAAAGCAAGGCCCAGAGCAGGTGCTGTATCTTTTATCATCTTTCATATTCAAAGGTAATTCTTTGCTAGTAAAAAGCCTAATCATCTAATTTTTAGAATGATAATTTGCCAAATTCTTCCTCAAAAGGAGTCACTTGAAAAAGAAAATCCAAATAACAGGCTCATGTTTCACTGCCAGCAGGAAGCAAAGCATAAGGAAATGATGCTGAGCAGGCAGGGGAAGGATTTGGCCACGGCATGCTGCTGGCTGAAGGTCACCCTGCCCAGGCTTAGCTTTTCAATATCAGAAAAATCAACAGGGATCAACAGCAACAGTAATGAGTCGAAGGTGACACGTATTAGAGGGCTTTAGCGAGTGGAAGGGGAGGTCTGTCTCCCTCTTCCTAGGCATTAACAAATATTTATACAAACTGGAACAGATTTAGGACAGGCTGAGCCAGACCAGCTAAACAGGAGGCAGAGACAGACTCTCTCCTGAACGACCCCATGTTTGCTGGTTAATGTGTCCTCTGGGGATTCAGGCCCAGCTTAGACTAAGTTAGGTCAATAAAATGAAGGCGAGTTCCCAAAGTCCATAATAGTAACTCAGTAATTTAAACAATGAGAAAGATTAGGTCAATAAGGGGGCTAAAGGCAGAAGTAGGGTGTCTGTGCCAAGCCCTACCCACACAACATTGCCACTTCTACTTCAAATGAACCAAGAAGCCAAGGGCCTGCACTGATTCATACACAGGATGTGATATTAGTTATTTGTACCTAGAATAGCCCAACCTTGTCCTCACTGATGCACAGGCACGTAGAAGCACAGAATAGAATCACGGAATCATTATGGTTGGAAAGGACCACCAGGATCATCAAGTCCAACCTTCATCCTAACATCTCTCTAGCCATGACACGTGCTCAAAGCGAGGTACCACACTTACCTGGAGCCACCACTACGTACACTGCAACACCATTAAGGGCTCAAAATGAAAACACTTTGAAGTCTCCCTCTACAGACAACATTGCTGAGCAAGCCTGTCCCACCTTATCTTGGAAGCAGTAGGAGATCTTGCCAATGGTCCTCTGCCTCTTGCACACCCCCAAGTCCCTCAAGGTCTACAGACCTCCAGACCACTTGAACACATGAATTTGTTGGTGGCTGCTATTTTTCAGGCCTTGACATGACAAAACCTTGCTTTGAGGGCAAGGAAGAGCAAAAACCTCTACTGCTTTGGAGACTATTAAACATTTCCTATCCTGTCTCAAGCGTTTTGTGTAACCCCCTACCCAGCTCACCACAAACAGGCAAGTTCTCTGAGCCAAGCAGTAATCAAGGCTAAAAATTTATCACTACAGCAATACACGCTTATTGACTGAACTAGCCGGGCTTGTCAATGCAAACCCCTCCACACAGGGCCTAGAGGCAGAGGAAGGAAACAGGAACACTTTGTCCTTTCACCCTTTGCTTTCTTAACCTCTGTGCTCGCAGCCCAAGCATCTTTCCCTCTAGAGGTGCCACATCTTCCCCCCATGGTTTGGGAAGCACACATCATGGCAACTGCAGAAGATGCTGCTGGGAGAGAGGTCCCACGGCTGAATTTGGTAAAGATGATCACCCCTCAAAACATCGGCGTGACTCTCACAGTGCAATTTAGAGCCGATAAAAATACTGCGATGGTGTCTTCATTAGCAGTAACCCCCGTTTTTGTGATAGAAAAATCCGTTTTGATTTGCAACATCATTACAGACAGACACAGACTCATTAAGTGCCCGCTGTAGTTGTTCTTATGCTAACACAGGCTGCAAACTTGTGTAGCCACAAAAGGAGCCAGCGGCACGGGAAGATACAGGCACAAAGCCCAGGGCAGGTTCCTTCTTTCCCTCAAAAGCAACATCTTCTCCACCTTGTATCATCTTCCAACCACAGATTAGTTTACTCCAGAAGATGACACTCAGAAACATGCGCTTCATGGATTTCCTAGTACAAAGCAGTAAGGCAGAAAAACATGAAAATCTTAATACTTATTGCTAGAAGTCCTGCAGGAACCAGGAGTAAGCAACTCCCCCAGCTCCAAAGGCAATCTTTTATTCCGACAGCACAACATAATGCTCCTTACACAGAAGGGGGGTGGAAAAAAAAAAAAAAGGCGCTGTACAATGCTGACATCCTCTTCTCTGTGGCCACCTTGCTCCCGGGATAAAAGCACACACCATTTCCAGGCCCTGCCTTCAAAGCTTTGCCCATACACCAGAAAAAAAGAAAAAAAAAAAAAGACTAACAGACCTCTCAAGACGGAAAAAAGCAAGAAGGAAATTCCAAAGCAAAACGCCACTTGCAAACCTCGTAATTCTTGCACAATTTAATACTTGGAGGTAAGGAGGAATGAAATAAAATTAAAACCTCCATTTGGTGCAATCCAGCCACAATCACAACCTTAACTGCTACAATTATTTCAAATTCCTCTAACGTGTCTTCAGGCAGGAAGGAGATTAAACCCTGTGATTTTTTTAAGAGATGAGCTGACTCATTTTTACCAGTATTATTGTACCTGTTAGCAATTGATTATTCAGATTAATAGGAGGATAATAAGAAGCCATGCTGCAAAAATTACGTCTGGGCTGAGCAGGGGAGTCGCAATGTGCAGGAGGAGCATGGGAGCAGCCTGCTTCTCGCCAAGTCCTCCTCCTCATTTTTCCCTGATAAACTAATAGACGGATTGCAAACCTGCCACGAGTGAAGCCCCTTTCCTGCCTGAGCTCTGCCAGATCAACCCCATAATAAATAATTCCTGCCTGTTCAAACAAGTTTCGAGGCACTGGGAAATATCACTTTGGCAGGTGCTCGGGCTGCTGAGTCCAAGAGGTCGCAGAAATTGCAGAGCAGCCGTCCAAGTTAGTCATTGCCTGCCCAAAATCATCTCCCCATTGCCGTCCTCTCCTTCGTGGGCAGCACTGATCTTCCCTGCACAACCTTTTCTCAAGTTCTCTTTGCTCCGACAACCTGATCCTGCCTGTTGCTTATCTGTAGAGCACATCACAACCCTCCCTTCATTTTTGAAGACAGTGGCTCTATAAAGTTTTGCTTTTTAATTATGTTTTCCTATTTACCACCTGTCATTTGAGACGTCCTAACCGTGCAGGCTTCAATCAAACGTTACCTTGGGCAAGACAACACCGCAGCATTCCCAGGATCCTGCTGAATCACGGAATCACAGAATGTTTTGAGTTGGAAATGACTTATAAAGGTCATCTAGTCCAACCTCCCTGCCGAGAGCAGAGGCAGCTTCAACTAGAGCAGGTTGCTCACAGCCCTGACCAACCTCACCTGGAGTGTTTCCAGGGATGGGGCATCAACCACCTCTCTGGGCAACCCAGGCCAGTAGCTCACCACCCTTAGTGTAAAAACATTTTTTCCTTACGTTTAGTGAAAATCTCCTCCTTTTAGTTTAAAACCATCACCCCCTGTCCTTTCACAACAGGTCCTGCTAAAAAGCCTGTCCCCCTCTTGCTGACATGCCCCTTTAAGTACTGAAAGGTTGTGATAAGGTCTCCCCAAAGCCTTCTCTTCTCCACGCTGAACAACCTCAGAACAGGCATGAGTAACAACCTTGACTATCAGAGAAAAAACACACCCCAAAATTGCCATAGTGACTGAAAAACACGACTTCAGCTGCTAGCCTTGGTGCCATGAGGCTGATGGCAAGTTTAGGGTTTGATGTAAGCTCCTCTCTCACGTCAGGTGAGTTCTGCAGGAGAGCTGCTAACAAAAAAGGGACTTTGGTATTGGCCATCTATTGAGAGAGGCTGAGGCAAGGAAAACAACGTGGGCAAACAAGCAGACAATAAAATGGGGAAAAAATTCTATAGGAATCATAGAATTGTTTCAGTTGGAAGAGACCCTGAAGATCATCAAGTCCAACTGTTAATCCAGCACTGCAAGGTCACCACTAAACCATGTCCCTCAGCACCACATCTACACAGCTTCGAAACCCCTCCACCACTGCCCTGCCCAGCCTGGGACAGCCCTTCACAGCCCTTGCCTTCAAGAAATTGTTCCTTGTGTCCAACC
>JAVSBS010005512.1:48605-87927 GCA_033124195.1 Coracias cyanogaster | reverse complement strand
ATAGCAGAGATGCTCCAGCCCCTGGATCATCTTTGTGGCCCTCCTCTGGACTCGTTCCAACAGATCTATGTCCCTTTTGGTGGGGACACCAGAACTGGATGCAGTATTTGAGGTGGGGCCTCACAAGAGCAGAGTAAAGGGAGAGAATCACCTCCCTTGATCTGCTGGCCACACTCATCCTGATGCATCCCAGGATATGGTTGGCCCTCTGGGCTGCATGAGCACACTGCTGGCTCACGTTGAGCTTCTCATCAATCAACACCCCCAAGTCCTTCTCTTCAGGGCCACTCTCAACCAACTCTGTACCCAGTTTGTAATTGTGCCTAGGATTGGCCTGACCCAGATGCAGGACCTTGCATTCTGACTTGTTGAACCTCATGCAGTTTGCATTGGCCCATTTCTCAAGCCCATCAAGGTCCCTCTGGATGGCCTCCCTTCCCTCAAGTGAGTCCACCGCACCACACAGCTTAGTGTCATCCTGCCTAAGCGGAGTACTTCGCAGGAGACACTCCATCCATAACACAGGCTCGGTGGTGCTTGAACCACCAGATTCATCTCCCTTCATGACCACAGAGACATTGTAAAAATCTGGGAAAATCTGGGAAAGCTTTGAAAATAACATCAAAAGCGCTGAGGGGATTGGATAGCCTGAATTTTTGGGAAAGATTAAAAGCTAAAAATAAAATAAATCATTGCTTGACTAAGCAATAAGCAGAGAAGTGTGAGAGCACTCTGCAAATATCTGAAGGAGATAAACACCCACGACAAATAGAACAGACTTCTTTATCATAAATTAGGAAGGAATATAATAGCAGGCAATGGTATGGCATTAAAAAAAGGAAAATTAAAACTGTCTTTCCAACAGTGATTTATTAGTCTATGGTTTAATCTCCTCTGAGGTATGCCTCTATGCTTGTTATATTTAAAAATGAAACTAGATGAACAACCAATGAATTTACAATACAGAAAATTCTTGTCCTTAGAGAAAAATGGGCTGAATGACCTCACATCTTTAAATTATCAGATGCTAGGTTTGCTGCATTACACATCACTGAGTTGGAGGCTCAACCTCCCTAAATTTAGACTCAGAATTCCTAAACCAATCAGTATCATTTGATTCAGGGCTGTAAGTATTTTCCAGCAGTTACAGCTGTTGCAGCAAACAAGGCAAAGATTTATTGTGTAAGCAATTAAACACACATTAGACACAAGGCATTGTTTTCCCCAGCTTACCAAAAATGACAAAAACACATTGAACAGTGCTAAGGCTGAAACACACCCTGCAACCCAAACTTGGGCTAGAAGAACAGTAAAAGAGCAGAATTGTGCTGCCAGGCTTTGTAAGATAATGTTGACACATAGTTGAAAAAGTAGTACTGGCGGAATATAACACATGAAGTTGAGCTTAGGAGCCTATCTCTCCACAAGAAGACATGCAATTCTTGTTTTGATTTAAAAGACAACTTGCAACCAACACCTGCTGTGATGGGTTTTCACAAGTTCCTCAGTGCAGGTTGTAGGTCTAGCATGTTTCAATTCACCAGTCACTTCCTCTGGAAGTCTGTTAGAAGAAAATTCTGGAAGGAAACTGACTTCCTACTCTTTTCCAACACAGTTGGCACACATTAAAGGTAAGCTGCACCTTCAGCTTTTGTGGAGAATCTAGAGCAGAGGCTGCTCAACAGGAATAGGGCCTGATTCCTAGCAGATTTCCAGACTGTTAGGAATCATTTATTTATTTCTCTAATTATCAATAGTTACTCCAGATTTTTCCAAAATTTTGGTTTCCTTTCTTACTTGTCCAATAACACGATTTTGCCACTGACCAGCAATTCACAAACTCTAGCTCACTGGAAGTCTACTTGTAGTTTTTGAAGAACAGGGAAAATATTAGCTTTCATATAGAATGTTTTTATGTATTAAGATACGTCAGGACTAGAAACTAATTACGAATATGCAAGTAGCTTAGGCATGCAAGCTGAAGGGACAGACAACTGACCATGAATCTTCACACATGCCCTCAAGATCATGGCCAGTAGCTATGAGGCTGGGGTTCCCTTCATTCATTTAATTAAAAAATTAAAGTCGCCATTGTACCATTGTTACACACTTCCCAATAACTGCAACATTCCTGTGGCCCTTATTCGCTGTTATTACATGCTATGTAGTTGTTTGATCTCATTACTAATATGGTTGGTTGTGTCTTTGTGGGATCAAGTGAACCCTCAGCAAGCTTGCAGATGACACCAAGCTGTGTGGTGTGGTCGACACACCAGAGGGACAAGATGCCACCTGGGTTAGGGCAATCCTTGGCATCAATACAGTCTGACAGATGATGTGATAGAAAGCAGCCCTGTGGAGAAGGGCTTGGGGGTATCAGTGGATAAAAAGATGGGTATGAGCTGGCACTGTCCTCTTGTAGTCCAGAAAGTCAACTGTATCCTGGACTGCATTACAAGAAGTGTGACCAGTGGGTCAAGGTTGGTGATTCTGCCCCACTACTCCACTCTGCTGAGACCCCACCCAGAGCACCAAGTCCAGCTCTAGAGCCCTGAGCACAAGAAGGACATGAATCTATTGGGGCTGGTCCAGAGGAAGGCCACAAAAATGACTATAAGGCTGTGATACCTCTCCTATGAAGAAAGGCTGAGAGAGTTGGGGTAGTTCATCCTGGAGAAGAGAAGGCTCCATGGAGACCCTATTACAGACTTTCAGTACTTAAAGAGGGCGTAGAAGAAAGACAGGAACAGTCTTTTTAGTAGGGCCTATTGTGAAAGGACAAGGGGTAGTGGTTTTAAACTAAAGGAGGGTAGATTTAGACTAGATACAAAGAAGAAATTTTTTACATGAGGGTGGTGAAACATTGAATGACTTTGCCCAGAGAGGTAGTAGAAGCCTCATCCCTGGAAACATTCAAGGTCAGGCTAGATGGGGCTCTGAGCAACCTGACCTAGTTAAAGATGTCCCTGCTCATGATGACCTTTAAAGTTTCCTTCCAACCCAAACCATTCTATGATTCTTGGATTCTTGGAATTTGCATCTTTGAATTCACTTCTCCTGTCTTTTGCAAGAAATCATGTTGATGTAGAACAAGGTTTTTGAGCTTCTACAAATACACTATCATTTTGTCTAACATGAGTAACCCTCTTTTACTGCACATGATAGTCTCTCTTTGGTTTTGTTTTTGTTTTGTTATTTCTAACTTACCTTAGAAAAGTAGGAATTTCCTCTGGTCACTGACTTCCTCAGGAATTCTTAAAACAGGTAAGGACTTTCAGCAGGAAATGTAGTCCTTCAAAATCTAAAGTTGTCCTAAATGAACAATGCCTTGAAGTTTCGTTACAGTCAACACTTGGGACAGGATACTGGATTTGAAAACAACATGCTTGTGTTTGTAAAATCCTTTGAAGATGTAAAGTGCTACGTTTTCTTGTCCTTGGCTACCGCCATGAGCTTGGTGAACAGTGCATAATACCCTACCTGTAGCATTTTCAACAGGAATTGGACATCAACAGAACTGCTGATATGTTAAGACAGATTGATGACAATGTCCTGCTTTAACTGAGCTGTCAAAAAATCAGGGACAGAGGAGAACAAATGGCCAGTTCTCCACCATGCTGTTCAAACAAAAAAACCTGCCAGGCATACATGCTTGCAGCTGGGAAAACACAGACACTAAGGTCTATTTTCTTTTCTGATTAAAACAATTGTTTTATCAGTTGAAGTCTGACAGCTTCCAGGAGCTTCTGTGTGCTTACTGGATCCTGCTGCTTCTGGTTTTGGTACTGTCCTTGCCAGAAGGTCTGTATTTCCCTGGCCATAACTCAATTCCTCACCCATGCTCCCGGCTGACTATTTTCATGTTTGAAACATCTCCAAACCCAGCCCTACTGCTTCTCAAGTTCAGTCAGAGGTTTTGTCAGAATAGGTTGATGTAATGAAATGGCCCTGCTGTCTACACAACCCACACCTGCCCTCCCTCCTCTCCTAGACCCAGACTTTCCTATTTCAGGTCCCCTGCCTGTTCAAAATCTCCACTTCATTTGCCTCCTTTCCCTCCTAACCACGTGGCCACAACTCCTCTGGTTTACACAAATCCCTCCTTCCCTTCACTCCCTGGTAAAAAACTTCTCCTTAATTGCCATTCACTCATCAGGCCAAGTGGGACTGCTTTCATGTTACTGTAATGAGCAAGTGACATGTAGACTTCTTTCTGATAAAGAGGGAAGGCTTCTTCCTCCTCATCTTTCCTGATGTGTTTGCTAAATTTGATATTGCCAGTCACACCCTCTCTGCCCTTTGGCTTTTTTATTTTTCCTTTTGTCTTTCATGAATCTTTGCTTATTTGGGGCTTCTTCTGCCTCTCTTATAATTACCTTTTGGCACTTCTGCTGCCTTCACTCTTTCTGTCGACTTTCCTCTTTTACTGTGTGTCCCTGACTTACCCACAATTACCTTTATTTCCAAACCTGAACTATGCATAACTCCCCTCCCTGGTCTTTGCTGCTGCCATTGTTTCATTGCCATTCCTGGGTGATCCTATTATCAGTCCTTCCCTATAGTACTTGTAGTATCCTCTGACAGCAGGCTGGTAGGTGATTCCTCTTCTCCCTGAAATCTACTTTTGCTCTCCACTCTCCTATAAGTGCCATCTCCAACTTAAAAATGGCTTTAGAAATAGAACACAAGACAGGCAGACTCCCAATGAAATTTAAAATTTAGAGTCACAAAGCAGAAGGATTGGGACCAATCTTTGTGTCTGAGACAGCAAGAGTAAACATGGAAAGGGCATCAGAACTTCCTAAGGAACCTGCCAAGAGAAGGGCTGGTTTAGACCACAGTATAGGGAAAAATGGGAGAAGACACAATCTGGGATAACTGATGGTGAAGTATTGGGACAGGTCAGGACATAGCTTTGGCTGCAGCCTCCACACCCTGACTCATATGCTGCATTCTGTTGGTGGGTCTAAGGCTTGAAAACCTGCAAGGCTTGAAAACCTGCAAGGTTTTCCACCTGAGGAGATGGAGAGGGCAAGACTTAAGAGTTAGGCAGAGAAGGTTTGGGGTTTTGGAAGGTGTGATAGGATGTTGGAAGGAGAAATAGCTTTCGGTTAGATGCAAATACTGGAATGAATCTTTTAATTAGGAACTTCATCTACCCCTGGAGCAGCCAATACTGCCTGTGAAACTGCTTACCCAGACATGCCTTCTCAACCCAAGTATGCCACTTTCTTATTGCCGAGCTATGTGACTGCCAGTTTTGCTTCTTCTGTATCCTTCACTAACTTTTGTTGTGCTCTGAGTGCTGGGAGAACTGGAACATCCCTAACTATTATGTTGCTCAGCTTGTCTACCACATCACCTTCCTTTCTTCATCAAACCCTGCTAAAGGACAGGTTAGGTCCTGTGAGATGAACTGAGCAGCAGATTGAGGCTTGCTGGATTCTCAGGAACCTTCATTAAATGGAAAGCATTCCTCCGCACTATGTAAAATCACTCTCAGATGCTCCATGTCTCAAGATGCACTGAGGCACAAACTCTCTTTTTAACATGCTGTCATTTTATGTTTCTTCTTAAAATATTGTAATACCTTCCACAGTAAAAAAAAAAAAAAAAAAAAGAGCATAGATAATCTCTTAAATCCTCTGCTTGTGTAAAGTTGAGGAAAGAATGTTACAGATTTTGAATAAGTTTTATCTAATTAGAAAGGACTTAATTACTTCTCTCCTGAAAGATGAGCCTCTGGCTGATAATTTTATGGTATGCCCTGAGCAAAACCACAGAAAATAGTTTTCTGCCAGAACTTAAGAAAACAGACATTTCATCATATAGATTGTTATGAGTTTTGCACATGGGTTGTATTTATAAAAAATTTTTGCTGTCTAGCATGGACAGGCAATCAAAACTGAAATCAGAGAAAGAGTAGCAAAACAGCTGATAAAGCTTCCACGTGTAAGTTCTTGCTTATTCATCGCGAGATCTATTTCATGTTCAACCACTTTATTAAACAAGACATTCCCCACACCCCATTCCTTTCGTTTTGTACCCCCAGCAATTCTCTGGGATTCCTTCTGTGGATTAGCTAAAAGCAGAGAAAGTATTCATGCACCATTATCACACCTGTTGTCATATGAGATATATTATATGGGTTTTCAGGCAGAATATTTTGTCTTGGAGACAGAAATGAAATGTCTATTCTGTGAAAGAAGTGACAAGCTAAACCAGAAGCACAGCAGCAAAGACTCATGTAGCTTCCAGGCTGGATTCAGCTCTGCGGCCAGTGATAAAGAATTAATCATCTTTTATGGTCTTTATGAATCTGTATTCACACTGGTGACTGAATCTTTTTGTGATCATGTTACCTCTTACAAGGGAGTTTATTTATTGACTTATTTAAAAAACCTGCAGTGTGGTGCTGCACTTGTGCAAACAAACCTGGTAGTATACAAGGAGCCATCTGTTTAATTCAGAGTGACTGTGAGTACAAGTATCAGAACTAGGTTCTTATTCTGCCCATTTTAATTTTCTCACTTTTCTTTGAATTGTTCGTGTTTTCTTGTGAGCTTAACAGGAAAGTATCAAAGAGTTTAGTATTTGAACTAAGTTTAACTGGTTAATATTTTTCGCATAGTAAAGTAAATGAATTTTATTAGACGGATTGCAGTGTCTTACCCCATTTTGTGACCAACGCTCTTTTTTCAATCATGAGTGATGACCTATAGTGTAGGTGTTTAGCAGAAAGCTACTTCTCTGTAAAATTCCACATGATGGATCAAAACACAAAGTTCCTTCCACTCCATTCTATAAATTTCTTTATGGCTCCTTCATTCAAAACCTGTCATTTCAAACAAGCAAAAACTCCCCATGACCTAACACACTGATACACATTTTGACAGATAGGTTTATCCTGGGACAGATGCACTTACGTTCTCCTGTTTAGCACCACATGTCCATCACTGTTGGTATAAAATGCCCAAATAAGTAAAGATTGCTTTTAATGCTATGTGATGTTTCTTGGTCATGATATATACTATAAAGGAAAGAAAGTGTAAAAGCACATATATAAATGTGTACATATGTAAAATCTGTATAAGCAAATTTATAATTTTAAAACCTTACATCTTTATATATATGATTCTGTGATTCTATATGCTTGATTGCACAAATACACATGATCCTATATTTTTTGTAACCCTTGTTTCCAATAGTGATTTTAGTCTAAGTTCCAAAATACGGATTCCATTTAGGATTAACAAAACAATTAGTAAGGCAATAACAATTTACTGTTATAAATGTAAACTAAATATGTGCCTTTTATAATAAACTTAAAATAATGTTTTTAATTAGCAAATGGAATCTAGCATTTTCTAGTTGTCTCATTAAAATGGAATTAGATATAAGGTTGGGAATTTTAATTCAAAACATTCATCTTTATTGTTGGAACACGTTCCTGAATGATTTCCTAGATTATTTTAGCAAATGTCCATACTAATGTACTTGTAAAACATGGGGTCCAATCTTGTTAACATTCCCTTCTAGAATTAGGCCATTGGAAGAATTTAACTTTAGAAGGAAAAAGGGGATTGTATAAAATTACTTCAATCAAACAAAAATTATTTCCATGTGTAACAGTGTAATTTAATTTACATTCCTAAATCTCAAAATAATTGATGCAGTATTTTTAGTAATTATTGAATACTAACTGGTTACATGCAAGATCCCACAGTTGAGGTAACTGCACTGCAAGTAGCAGTGGAATTAAATTTTACATATGTGGCAATGTGGAATATTCACATCACCCACTTCAGGGTGTACAACCCAGGGGCCTACTTTCCCTCTAGCAACTGTGTAAGTAACCTAAGATTACTTATCTTCCTCTGTATCACACATTTCTATAGTGTTTGTTGTGAAAAACTATATCCTTGGAGGAAGAAATTACATAATGTGCAAGGAAAATAAGACTGAAATACTTCAGTGCCTTCTACACTGAAAATTAATGTTTCTAAGGCAACTCAATCATGAAAAGAAAACAAAAGTTGGAAAAATAAGTGATAATGACAGAGAGGAGTTTCAAACAAATTTGCAGCTAAGTGAGGGTCATGTCTAACAGCTGTCCAGGGCTTGCTCCAGACCATTTTTGCTCTAGGTCTGTGAAGCTTGAAGGAAAAGACAGTTTTTAAAGAGATTCAAGGGAGACATTTCTCTGTATGGATAACCAGGCTATGCCAACAAACTGCACAACTACAACTGGGAGCTTTGAATGTGTAGTGTCTGTAGACACCATCCACCAGCTGCGCATACTTACCTACTTCTTACTACCATCACAGACAGCACAGAGAACAAGTGACTTTTTCCAGCCATGTTAGGAGACCCTTATTTGACTTGGGATAAACAGTGGGGCATGCTCAACTCTAATCAGCTCCTACTGCCAGGTCCACCCTGGAGCTTCTACCCCAGGGAGTCCTACAGTTTCATGGGGAAAGAGTGGATCAGAGACAGGAAACAGGCAGCAGTATGTTGGATTTGCCCATTCCCTGCAAAACCACCTTCACTGGTCCCCCTCTAGCCTTCCTAGTCCTTCAGACACACGGCGGGCAAGGTAGAGGCAGAGGCAGACGTGCCAAGAGGCAGAGAACACAAGCAGAAGAGGGAGAAGGTGAAGGGAGCCAGCCTTGGCAAGCAAAAGTTGCTAAACACTGCGTTTAGCAGACTGCTTCACAGATTGCTCCCTTGCCCGTTGTCCCTTATCTTATATTGGGACGGTAAATTACTCCCATGCATCTGTATAGGTTTCAACCTTGTCCTGCTAAAGATCATCCTTGTATTTTTTCAGTCTAATTTTCCAGAGTCACTTTGAATTCTAATCCCACCATCCTGAGCGACTGAGCCACTTCATCTTACATAGCTTGCTTACTTTGCATGCCTTGTTTTACAAGGACGAACAAGATTTTCATGGATACAAGTCTAGTGTCTATCTTCTCTAGAAAAAAAATCTCTTTCTATTTCTCTAAATGGTACTGAAATGTGAAGTTAATGCAAAAACACAAGTACATGAAGATAATGATGTATGTTTCTGCTAAACTCTGTGGTGCCTCATTTGTGCCTTATGCAGTATGCTGAACTAAGTAAAAACTTGATCTACATCAAATGAAGTGAACTTAACTGACTTCCTTGAAGATTCATAAATGAGGAGAACATAGAGTGAGGCTGTGAGGCTGTTTGGCTGCATGCATAACGGGGAGAAATTCACCCAGCCATTCTGGCACCACACTCAGGAGATGCACCTGATCAACAAACGCAAGTGAACTCTCCAAGTTGCTTGCTTCAATTTTCTTCAGAAAATTATCAGTCACAGTCTGGTGTACAAATAAACAACTGCCATTCAGATCCAAAATCCAAATGTAAGAAAAATCAAGGGAGTTAAGGATTTGCATATATCCTGTGCAGTATTTTCCAACAAAGCCCCCAGAAGTAGCCTTATCTTGGAGAAGGTTACAAAGGAAAGAAAAAAAGCAATGTAAAGGTCTTTCATTTAATCTGATACAAAATGCCATATGTTTTTGCATGCTTCATTAATGCTCCCTCGTTTGCTGCCTAGGAATGCACAATGAGTTCAACCTTCAGGGGTCAGTAGTGCTCAGCGTATCTATGAACTGAGCTCTAAGCGACCCTGGGGACTATCGAATAAGGGCTGACTCTGCTGAATATTAATCCTGCAGTTTTAGGTTGGATGGTTTGGAATCTGAAGACCAGTTGAGTACATATCATTTCTCATCTTGCAAATGCCACTAATCACCCATACTTCTCAGAAACAAAGTGGTACTTCATTCAGAGGGTGCACTTGGATAGTGTTGTTCTAAACAGATTTACTAGACTGTAAAATTCTCCCTTTACTCATGGTTTTGAACTTAGATAAATACAGTAGCCTTTTTTGAGCTTTCTAGTGCAGAGTCCTGTGTCTTAAGAGTGGTAACACTCATTTTTGGAAAGCCTAATACTATTAGACTAGCTGTACGTGGTCTGGGATAAAGCTTACTAAATGCAGCACAGTTTTTGTGGCTGCACTGAAATATATGAGCTGTGTAAAGAGAGTTTGCTTCACTGTCTAATTTTTACGTCCGTTAGTCCTTCACAGACTGTTCTGCCCAAATTTTAGTTTTAGCAGATTACCTTCAACCTAGAGTAAATTAGAGTTCAGGATTTATTCATAGTAAAATACTCCAGTAGAAGCCTAACAATTTAAATGCAAGGGAGCATAATCTTTATAGCTTTAGAGTTGCCTCGACAATGTGCTGTTTATGGACTCTTTTTAGCATACACAGGCATACACGCATGCAAAGCCGAGAGGTTGGAGTGAAATAACTCAGTGGATCTCTCCTGTTACAACATCAACATTATTGCTATTCAGGCTTTCTTATTCTTGTTAAATAACAGTGGATTGAATAAAAAGGGAATAAGAAGTGTGATGGATATGAAAATATAATGACGACAGTATAATAAATTAATGCTTACCGTTTCCTGAGTGTTTGGAAAATCTGCCTCTTTCAAGCTACACTGCACCAAAAGCATTATATTATTAATCAGGACAATACAAAGGAATATATCTTTGTATCAAAATCTACTTAGAGAAATGAGCCTTCCTGCTCCCTAAAGACAAAATCAAAAGAAAAAAAGGAGGTTTTCACTCACTGAAACAGTGCATGACACACTGCTAATGCCACTGCATATACAAAAAGGCATGTTTATATGTGGTTAAAAATACAGCTTATGCCTTAGCACAGTCTTGCATGTAGAATTCTAGTGCATGTAGAATAAACTACTCTGCATCTCAGAATCACAGCCATAACCCCACAAGTTATTTTTATTTGACCTCAACTAGGAGGAAAAAAGAGTTCATAGAGCAGCCTTTCCTCTGCTATTTCTGCAGCATCTGTCAAGGCACTGGCAGTGTAGCCTCACTGAAGAAAGTGGTAGTGCTTCTGAAACATGGTATTAGTGTAAATCTTAGCCTGGACTTGGCTTTATTTTATATTTAATGACAGAATGTCAAAAACGCTCTGATCTGTGTTAATTCAGCCAATTAGTGTTCTGATCCAATGCAGTTAGCTACACCATCCAGTCTTCAAGTACTGATGCTCTTTTAGCCTACAATCCCTCTCTCACACATGACACAGCTCAGTGACTTACCACAAGGGAGTAACAAATCTTGAATCCAGGTTTAGCCACAAAGTAGTCATCGGATTTGAAGGTTATCTTTATCTGATTTGTTCTTGATGTTATTCGTGGAGGTACTTCCTTATGCCCACACCACCGTCCTCGTATAACTGTGCTGGTCTCTGACACATCTTCCACTTCCACAAAGTCATATCTGGGAACCAGTTTGAAGGATTAGTTTTTGCTAACTCTGGTTACAGAATATGGTTGCAAACAGACAGGAACACAGCTGGAAGTGCAAAGACAACTGTCCCCTGTTCTCCACTGCAAAACATCAGACTAAATATTACAAATGATGCACATGTTCATGTAGCACAAAATATAACTGAGCTGCAGTCTACTGCTCAAGTGCTCAAATGGCTGATTTTTGTGATTCTGGAGCATGACAGACAGTATTTTATGTCATGTTAAAATAGCAATGAGAGCAACTTGCATGTGCTTAGTACACAGTAAGCATATGCACTGCATTTCATGTGGTGGGTAAATAATTTAGAGACCTGATCAAATATTATTTAAGGCAAGCTGCCCAAGCTGAGCAGCTGCACTTTATGGTGGTACACCAGCTCCCAGTAGCCACCAGCTTCCACCTGCTGCACACTGTCAGAGTGTTTGGAGCTGGGCCTCTGCCATGCCAGGAGCAAAGTGAGATGCTGGAGGAACACAGGGCAGTGCATGCTGCCGGAAGGTGCTTTTTAGGATCTTCTTTATAGGTGGCACACTGCTCCTCTTAGATGGTTTGGAAAGATTCATTTCTTTCCAGCAGAAAAAAGCAGTGGCACTCTGTGTGCTGCAGTGGGGACTCTGCGGTTCGCATGGGTGCTGTCACCAGGGGAAAAACAATGGCATATCTTGCCCTTGTGCAAGGTCACAACTTGGCCAGGCATCTGTGCCACAGTCATGGTGCCTGGAGCCCAAAGAGAGCTCTGCCAAGAGCAACAGAAACTAAACCCCAGGGACGAGAGGACACAGTGACAGCATGCTGCCACAGCCTGTGTTTTCATGCGCTTGGGGAAGGGATAGAATACAGTCCTGCTCTCCCTACATCTGTGATAAAAAGAATCCCTCAATATCTGTGGAGCCAGAATTAGGCCCCACACATTGTGGCTGACAAGGGACTGGGTGATGACAAGAGGGGCAGGTTGAGTGCAGGCAATGAGAGGTGGGGAAAGCTGCCATCCTCACAGTACAGTTAAGTCTTCAGACTTCGGAGATTTTACTAGGAAAGTTTTTTATTATCAAAGCATGTGCTACCTCCAAAAAGTGGGTTTAAGACTGTTAAGCGACTCTCACTAGCAACGTGCTGCTCCCCACCCCCAGACCGTGGGCCAAGCGCCTGCCTCCCTGCCTGGTTGTGGGAGCTGAATAGCTCTGTAAATAACAGACCTGCTTTTCTTTTTCTGTTGAGAGCCCATGGGAAAAAACCGCAAGTACTATGTGGCTTGAGAATATCACCACTGCTTTTATATTCAGCAACCCCAAACTGCACAGAACAGAAAATAACAGATTTGGCATAACCAAATCACTTGAATCTGCCCAAACTCTGCTGAAACATGCATTTTTTTTGTTATACGACAAAGTTTGGTTCGCAACAGAGGAAATGTGGTCTCAGGCTCTCTCCCACTGTCCTCTGCTCCCACTCCCCTGTGGTGATGGATGTGGTACTGGGACAGGGCTCCATGCTGCCTGTGTGAGCATCCACCGTTGCCCCCCATGCAGCATAACAGCCGGTGAACGCCTACTGTAACACGAGGGGTTGCAGAGTTTTCAGCATAAGACAACCTTGTGGACTTTGGTGAAAATTGTCCTAATTGGCCTCACCACTTTTTGAGACCAGGTGCCAGAATCACTGCTATCAAAAATGGGGCAAATCCATGGGCTTTGAAGGATTATTTCTGCTTTCAACAGCAGAGGCTTTGCTGCAGTGATCACAGAAGTAGGTGCAATCTTGGTTGATTCTGTGCATTGAAGGAGCCTCGGAGGCTGGGTAATTTAATTGCTTTTCAGAATCATGTCTTATCAAGTGCCTGTGGAAATGCTAACAGCACTTCCAGAAACTTCTGTAAAACCTTGAATATTTCCACTCCTTCTGAAACAGCTCTGTGAAAGTATATATTTTCATTCCTCAGCCTGGATGAACTTCAATCAGTTCAGTCTTAATAGTATGAAAATTTCAATAATTAGCATTAATGAAAAATTGAAAGAAAACTCGAGGAAGTTTCTGGGAAAAAAAAAGACATGTAAGGTCAAAAGCAAGTACAAAAGGAAGGTAAGGTGCAAAGGTCCTGAATTACTTGTCCAATATCCACTGCATTCAAGCACATGATCAGCTCTCAGCATTCCTTTCAATTAAAACATGCCTGTCTGTCTCTCTAAAGCAGCACTGCAGAGACTGAAGTTGCAGAAAGGACCTAGTTTTGGAAAACATATTGAGCATTAGCAAAAAATCTAACTATGCACATAGTACTTAGCAGGCTTAAAGCCATCATGAGCTGTCTGCCTGAGAAATTCCTCACTCTGCAAGTAATACTACGCAAATAAAGGTCTTCCAGGAACCCCAGGGAAAGCTTTTTTGCAGAAAAGAATGTGGTATTTCTCTGGCTTCTACAGACACTATGCATGATGAAGGTCTTTGCTTCTCTCTGCATCCTAAATTAGCTGCTCTGGAAAAAAGCAGGTGGACTGTCTTCCAAGATGGTCCCTAGACCCCTAATGCCAGTAACAGTGTGACTTCCCCTCACAGTGCCACCAGCTTCAATGGCTCTTTACAAAGAATAATACTTCATCTATTTTTTCCACAGTAAATTAGCCCTCTGTTTCAAAGTTGCCATGCTTTAAGGTCAGCCACAGTTTATCCACTATGTAAATATTAACAGGCCGCTTCTGTATGCACTGGGCTCTCAATCTGGGAAAGCATTTGCAGTGCTAAGAGGTAACTGTCGGTACTGACTCTGCTGCTGAGCTTGGACCAACAGTACCAGAGCAGAGCAGAAGCTGCCAAGGCCATCAAGGAGCAGGGAAGGAGAGCCAGTTTCAGGCTGTATTCTTTTATTACTAAATGGAAAGCAAACCTGCAGAAATGGTTCTCTCTGTTGGTAACGCAGAAAATTAACAAAGCAAAACAAGAAAAAGTAATCCACCCTGTAAAACCTTGCAGAGCTGCCAAACCCTATAAATGCAAATTAATTGACAAAGATAAGATAAGCAGAGGCTGGGTGTGCAGAAATCCTAACAACCCAGTTCTCTGCATAGATAAGGCGTAAGTAACAACATGATCAGGCAGAGAGCTGGAAGCTCAGACTTAAGCATTTTATGTAAGTAGTGTCAAAGCAATCTGCCTTTTGGAGTACACGGGATTCCTAAGCCAGTTCTCTCCAGTGGAACAGATAGCTGAATAAAAGAAATATAAACAAAAACCTCCATGCATTTATACTGTTTTAGTGAATGCTGGCAAGATTCACCTCTCTGCTCGGCTAATGCAAAGCAGTTTATCCACCTGGGTTAATCAGCCAGGTCAACTGAGCTTATGGTCACTTTAGCTTAAAAGGAAAAACCAAAGCAACTGGGATATAGTAGAGGATACTTTATCAGATGTATCAGTATGTAGACTACACTGATGTTTGTGGACCTATATTTAAAGATGTTAAAAGAAACCATGAAAAGAAGAATATGTCCAGCAGATCAAGGGAGGTCCTCCTCACCCTCTACTCTGCCCTAGTGAGACCTCACCTGGAGTGCTGCGTTCAGTTCTGGGCTCCCCAGTTCAAGAGGGACAGAGAGCTACTGGAGAGAGTCCAGCAGAGGCTATGAGGATGATGAGGGGACTGGAACACCTGCCTGATGAGGAAAGGTTGAGAGACCTGGGGCTTTTGAGTCTGGAGAGGAGAAGACAGAGGGGATCTAATGAATGTGGATCAATAGATGAGGGCTCCGTGTCAAGAAGAAAGGAGCAACCTCTTCTCATTTGTGCCCTGCCACAGGACAGGGGGCAATGGATGCAAGCTAGAGCACAGCAAGTTCCACCTCAACATCAGGAGGAACTTCTTGACTGTGAGGATGACAGAGCACTGGAACAGGCTCCCCAGAGAGCTTGTGGAGTCTCCTTCTCTGGAGACTTTCAAGATCCATCTGGATGCGTTCCTGTGTAACCTGCCCTAGATTCTACGGTCCTGCTTGGCAGGGGGGTTGGACTCTATGATCTCCAGAGGTCCCTTCCAACCCTCACATTCTATGATTCCATATTTAATGTAAAGCTTCATCAAATACCTGGTGTAAAGGTGCAAGGTAAGACTTGGGCCATGTGTTTGCTCTCTCGGGGTTTGTCTGACTTAGAAAACTGTCTCTGTGCACCTGTACAGAGATCTTCTGAGCACCTCTACCTGAACCCTCTTCCATTGTGAAGACTTTAGACATTTAGCAAGGCAAGTTGTCATCTTTCTCAAACAAAGTAAGTCTGAATTGGGGAGATCTACATCAGCACAATGCCTGTGAATTGCAGGAGTTCTCCATCTGGTTGGGTTTCTTCTCTCCCCGGCTCTGGTGTTATCAGTACCACTGCCAAGTGTCCTTTGGGAGTGAAGATGCAATTTTGGACTAGCAGCTCCATTTCTCTTCACAATGCCTCGTTCATCCTCCTGATGCTTGATGAGGTCATTGTCTTGAGTGCTCTGAGAAGTGAAGAACAGATCAATTTCCAGCCACGACTGGTGCACTTGCATGTTAACATCAGCCAGCGGCTGGCTGGTTCAACAGCCGTGTTATCTTGCTTCCCAAAGAGCTGCTGCGGATGGGAGGATGGAAGGACAGATAGCTCCTCATATGCCTCGTCCTCAAAGTTTGGAAACGTTGAGGTTTCATATGTAGAGCGCAAAATATAAGATAACTTAACACAAGAGGTGTTACTCAGAGTAGTGTGAAGATGATCCAAAATCCACGCTTGCCCTTCAGTTCATCAAAAGCACTTGGCACAAGTATCCCAGGTGACAAAGTAATGCCTGGCTCCATCAAGACTTCTCATATCTCAGAGAAGTAGGAGGGAGGTTAAAATAAGTTAGCACTATCAAAAGGGTAACAGAGCTCCTTGTATCGCTCTTGTACAGACCTGAATTTCTTTCCTGGCGAAGCAAGTGTTTTCCAGCTGACCAACGCTGCTGAACCCAGTACCCTCTCTGACCACACTCAGACACACACCAAATACACTCCTGCCACCCCTCCTTCCAAATTCCATGAATTCCACACAGATCTGGTGAAAAATGATACATCGCACCACAATATACATATCCTGAAGCACGACCAGGAGAGGACATGAGACGCTGTGGAGCACACCAGGCACTAAGTCCCTTATAGAAGACACACATCAAAGTGATGTAGGAAACTCAAGCTCCTTCCCTTTCAGGGGGTTCTGGGGAGCTCTGTTTGGCAGGGACATCGACCGTGTTTCCTCATGTCATACTCAGTAGCCGAGTATTTATCAAAAACTATGTTTTCAAAGTCATGACTACTTAAGAGCAACACAGAAGACAGAGGATAACTATTTCACCAGGCAAACGTTATTTCAGCTTCCTCTGTCCACCCTCAGGGACCTACAGGCGAAAGGTCTCCAAGATGATGCAGAGCCATTTGCCTTCACCATCCCCCAGACCTGCAGACATCTCACCAGCCTCTCTCCTTGCAGGAAAAATCCAATATACTGCAGTTAATATGCAAGACAGAAGGCCATGTTTTCTGAAAAAAAACCTGGAAATTAGCATCTTCCAGAAAAACAAAACCATAATAAACAGCCTAATAATGCCTGCATACTTGATCTCCATCACCCATACATAAAGCACATATTTTTTGCTAGATTGTATTGCACATCCAAATCTACTTAAAAACATGAACTCATGAACAAATGGTTACAGCTTGCCACAAGTTTGGGGGGGGGTTGTTTTGTTTGGGCTTTTTTCTGTTTTGAAAGGGCAAAAACCGAGCAATTCTGAGCCTCTTCTCCGAGCGTGAAATTGCTGCCAACTTAAATCTGAATCAGCTATCAAACACCTCTACAAATTACCTCCATGTCTGACGAAGAAAAAACATCCCAACGCTGGCCAGAGATGTTAAGAGAATATGGGATTAATCACAGTGGTGACGTTGCTGTTGTGGTTGAAAAGACACCAGTCCCAGTCAGGTGACATCATCAGACATCACAGAACAGTCATCCACCAACATGTATTTTGTTGGCAGCTGTTTCTGAGAGCTTTTCAGGTGTAAAGCTGTAGTGCGATTTGGTTTTATGGCTGAAAAGCAACGTCCTGCCCTCAGCAGCTACTTTATCCACCCACTAAGTAGCAAACTCCTCTTAAATCTTGGGGTTTTTTTTTCTTTAAAGTACCCTTCAAAAAAGTAAACAGAGGTACTCAAAGGGTCAGAGACAGGTTTTCTTTCTCACACATGAAAGATGGAGACATTTTTAAGCTTAACAAAATTTTTAAAGCCAGGCTCCTCTATGTCCTTCATATAGCTGGAAGAAAAGAAAATGCTTTTCTGCACCTGCTTTTTTTTTTCCTCCCTCTAAATGAAATGGTTGTTTCCTGACCCACTGAAAAATAGGAAGCAGATAATGAATGCCAGAAACAAAAGTCTTGTCAGACTAAGGAAATGGGACCCCGGGGGCAAATGTTATTCAGCTGATGTGGAGACTGTGAAGGACTGGATCAGAAATAAATGAGGTGCTAAGTCATCTCACCAGTTCTTGAAACAGCAATTGTGACATACATTAGTAGATCCAGAAAGTGAAGCAGATGTTATCATCTGCTTCCTCGCTGTAGACAACTAGGATCTGCATCCTCTCTGGAGTTACTCCCCCATTGAGACCAAGCTGGTGGAAACCCATGCTCCATGAGGCAGGAGTGAAATAGGAAGGAAGGATGAAGAAGAAATGCATTAAACAAGAAGATGGTTTGGTTTCCTTGCATGCAAGCACACACATTGTCCTTCCCACAAGAGGGAAGGAGCACACTGGTCACAGAATCATTAAGGTTGGAAAAGACCTTTAAGATCATCAAGCCCAACCATCAACCCAACACTCCCGTGACCACTAAACCATGTCCCAAAGTGCCACATCTACACATTTTTTTAACACTTCCAGGTATGGTATCTTGGGTTGGGTTAGAACCAAACCAATTCTGTTCGGTGATTTTACTTTTCAGCTGAGTCTTTGCTAACTCATTGCACTTTCTGAAATTAACAGCATGTTTTTGTAGGCAGCGTCTGCTTCTAGCAGTGATCACAGAATCATAGAATGGATTGGGTTGGAAGCAACCTCTAAAGGTCATCTAGTCTACGCCCCCTACAACAAGCAGGGACATCTCTAATTAGGTCAAGTTGCTCAGAGCCCCATCAAGTCTGACCCTGAATGTCTCCAGGGATGGGGCCTCCACCACCTCCCTGTGCAACCTGTTCCAGTGCTCAACCACGCTCATGTTAAAGAACTTTTTCATACTGTCCAACCTAAATCTACCCTTTCCTAGCTTCAAACCATTACCCCTCATCCTGTCACTACCAACACTTATGAACAGATCCTTCCCCACCTCCTGTAGGACCCTCTCAGATAGTGAAGGTCACTATAAGGTCCCCCTGGTGCCTTCTCTTCTCCAGGCTGAACAACCCCAACTCTGTCAGCCGCTCCTCATAAGACATGTTCTCCAGACCCCTCAGTAGCTTCATTGCCCTTCTCTGGACCCAATCTAGCACCTTAATGTCTCTCTTACACTGCAGTGGTCATCATCACCTTCCAGCCAACTTTCCAAGTTACAGATGCGCAGGAGGAGCCCTTCAGGTCCCTTCAGTATCACCTGCCCAACCCAAGGCAGGCCACCAACATCACTGCTCAGCAAGCCTGGTGGGAGGGATGAGAAGTGGAAGCACCACCTTACATCTGAAGAAAGTAAGATTTTATGCTAAGGGTTGGTGGGAGGAATACAATAAAGTCTTTGCAGTCCCATGAGGTCTTGCCAGCCACATCATCCTTGGTTCCATTCACATGCAGACTGCACACTGAGAGCTCCAACAGCCTTGCAGCCGAAACAGATTAGGCTAAGTAATAAAAAGAGGTGGCCAGAGGTGAACAACAAGCCCGAGGCTGACTTTCGTGTACAGTTTTTCTACAACAGACCTTGCTAGGTCAGGGCAGCCGTTCCCCACGATGCCTGTTCTGGGGAAGAGCTGACTTAGGCTGTCAGATGGGTGTACCAGCACCCAAATGTACTATAAACGAGATTTGGCATATGGCCTGGCATGCAGAAAAGGAAGCCAGGATAACAGAGTGCAGGATTGCTTTCCCAGCAAAAGCAACCTGAAAGCGCAGTATCAATCTTCAGCCACGCGGTCCCTCTGTGGGGTTCAGTCAGTAGTGCAGAGCAAAACAAATTGGATGATTTTCACCTGGATTAGCGATTTTAAAAAGGGTGAAATGGCCTAATATGCATTCACTCAGGATTATTCACAAAGGCTGTCATTGACTAATTTGTGGTCTGCAGATCACTTGCAACAGATGCTTTGAATACTTAGAACCCAATTGTATTAATTCGACTGTCTGCGTGAAACCTGTTTGCTTCTAAAAATAAATGTCTTTTTCCCAGCCAAGACAATTAGGTTTTGTTTTGCTCCTTTTCAGATTAAATATAATACCCTCAGCTCTTTAGGGAAGCTCGGTGCTGTCTGGGCACACTGGTTTGGGGGTGCTGGTGAGGCCCTAGATTTACAGCATGTCAACCCTCTGATTTATGACACCTGCATTATTCTGCTGAATCACATTGGACTCGGCCTCGGAGACTTCGTTTCAACTTGCTTGCTAGGGCAATCTTGGCTTGGTGATGCCACTGAGTCCTACTCCTTCATCCTCTCACTCTCTCCTCACCTGCTTTTGTGTGGTTATTATATTTCCTGTGCATCCCAAGGCTACATGGTCCAGAGCCTCCACACCCAAGCTCCTCTTCCCAACTCGTATCAGTAGATCTAAGAAGGAATTTCTCCTCCTCCAAGCCCTGCCTTCCTCATAGACCAAAGCAGCTGCAATGACTTTATTACCAGTATCATTCTGCCACTCAATTACAGCACTCAGTAAGATCCTTTCTGCCTTTGCCATTTTTTTCCTCAATTGCTTTCCCCGTTTACCGATCTGGTTTTCTCCCATTCATCCAGCAGACGTGTCCCACACAGCATTACACCATTCTCCAGACTCCCACAGTGCAAGAATCGATACCTTTTGAAAGACAAACTTCAACTGCCTTTTTCCTGAAGCCACCATTCCCCTCCCCTCCCCTTCCTGCAAGCTTTAGCTGTGCTGCCTGCCAGACCAAATCATTTTTAAGGTTATTAACCCACGCTGGCGAGCTGGTGGGAGAATTCTGCGCATCTTATAAAATGGATTCCTCCGGTTCACACAGCAGCCTAAACAGTGGTTCATTGGCATGATTAATACACTGAACATACTGGTGACTGTTTCAGCTCTGTTCTCGTTTTAGGTTATGGAATTGCTTCTGCTGAGGTTGTTCTTTAAGACAGTTTCGATCACCTCAAAATGCAAATTCTTAAGGGCAGCTTAGCAACAACACCTGAGGGAGGAACTACGACAATTATAGAAGGAAGAAAATAGGAAGGATTTAAAAAAAAATCTCCTGTGAGATCTTTGTTAAAACCTGGCATTACCTGGATGCTCTCCTGCTATAAGAATTAGCCTTTCTTTTGGTAAATATCCCTGGGCAAGGGCAGAAAAACTGGGCAGGACTTGGAAGTGCAAAACGCTGTGTCACAGATCCTGAATTCCCTTTTCTCTCTCTCCAGCTGGCTTCCAACTCAGAGTCGTTTAGGACACGCTGTGTTTTTGAGGCTCTGGGTACAGAGGAAGATGCGCTCTGCCAAGAAGGCAAGAAGGGCGGTGCAGGGGAGTCCTTACTGTAAGCTGGCCAGCAGGGCTAGCTCTGGGGAACAAGGCTGGAAAGATGCCTCAGGACCCCTTCTTGGCCACCTGAGCACACACTGGCTCATATTTAGCCAAAATGCTCTGCTACGAGCATTTTTAATTTTCAGAGTCCCTCCATGCTGAACTTACCACAAGTAATAATTCCTATTTCCTGGCAATGATGAAGACGACAAGATGCAAGAACTTCTTGAGTAATTTACCTTTAAATTCAGAAATAACAAAGTTTTAACCCCAAATCCTGAGTCATGCACTGATGGATTAAACTTCTGAAAAAAAAAAAAGCCACGAAATATTTCTGCCCCACAGCATATTAGCAGCACACTGTCTATAATCTGATAGATCAGAAAGACCCCGTGTTCCCCAGTTCTTTCCTTTTCTTTACTACAGCATTACTTGCTCACAGAGGTGTGGGTCCTGAGGAGTGGGAAAGTTCTTGATTATCAAGTGTAAAAGGTCAGTCAGCAGAAGAGGGTCTCCAGACTCCATACTATAGGGACTTTTAGCCTTCTCCTACACATACTGGAGAAAAAAGAACTTGGCTTCACTGTTAGATGACTTCAGGCTTTCACAGACAGAATAAGCAATGAGAAAGCTGAGGCAGGTTGCTTAACCACCTTGCTCTTTCACTAACAACCCAGCAGTCAAAGCTTAATTAAGTTCTTCACCAGATGATAAGTTCAGCAGTTGTTTTCTCCCTACCAGCAAAGCACAGTTTGCACACTATTTTTTTGTGATGGAAAGCCTCGAAGAGGAACTGGGTGATCCATTCCTCCAGGCAGCAGCAAGATATGCTGGCTTGAGCCAGTATCCTAGCAAAACTTCAAGCAAAACTCAACATCTGGAACGCGGAAGGTGCGATGCACAGAGCTGACATGTGTCAAGAACTCCATAAATTTAATTTAGGTTGACCTCTAAAGCCATAGTCTGTTGGCAAGCAAGACTCCCTTCACCAGACAACAGCCAAACCACTGAGGCTGATACGCGGTAGCAATGAGTGATTTCAGAAATACTAAGTACTGGGTTTTTTTCATTCTTTCATGACATGAAGAACATCAGCAGCACCAGGAAAACCAGGGTGTTTCCATAGCTTTTGGTCCTGACTGTGTGACAGAACTGTCTGCCATCAGGAAAGCTAATTTTGTTCTCATTATAGCTTGATAGGAAGCTATGATGTTGAACAAGTCAGTTTGCACCTGCTCCCAACCCATTCTGGTCAAGTTTATGTGGGAATCGTTGGGCTTCACCAGAGGGGGAAGAAATGTCGGTAAAACACGTATTCCAATTGAAATATAGTAGCTATTAATCCACACCAAGAGCAGATCAAATGTATTGTCCTGGTTCTTAAAGTGTTGCCTTTTTCAGAAACCTACACTTGAAAATTTTCAAGGGACCAGGAAGGATATCCACTGGTGAGCAACGATAGCAGTCTCTGAAGCAATCCATGACATCATCTGAATGCCCTGCAGATAGCAAAGGTAGTCAAACAAATCTTGACGACAAAAATTTTGCCAAAGTTTGCCAACCATATCCCAGGCTGCGTCAAGAGTAGTGTGGCCAGCAGGTTGAGGGAGGGGATTCTGCCTCTTTTCTTTGCTCTGCTGAGAACCCTCTGCAGTGCCAGGGCCAGCTCTGGAGTCCTCAGCACAGGAGAAACATGGACCTGGTGGAGCAGAGCCAGAGGAGGGCTGTGAAGATGGTCCAAGGGCTGGAACACCTCACCTATGAGGACAGGCTGAGAGAGTTAGTGTTGCTCAGCCAGGAGAAGAGAAGACTCTAGGGAGACTTTACTGTGGCCTATCATATCTGAAGGGGGCCTACAAGAACGCTGGGGAGGGACTTCTTATAAGGGTGATAGGACAAAGGATAATGGGTTCAAACTGCAAGAGGGGAGGTTTAGATTGGAAATTAGAAGGAAATTCTTCACTCTGAGGGTGGTGAGACACTGGCACAGGTTGCCCAGGGAAGCTGTGGATGCCCCAACACTGGAGGTGTTCAAGACCAGGTGGGATGGGGCTTTGCACAACCTGGTCTAGTGGGAGGTGTCCCTGCCCATGGCAGGAGGGTTAGGACTAGATGATCCTTAAGGTCCCTTCCAACCTAAACCATTCTATTGATTCTGTGAAATGCCACAGAAGGAAATAACTAAGTCAAATTAATAAAATCACCATTTTCCAGGATGCGCATTCCCTTAGGAATATATTCATACTTGAAATTCAGAAGTATTTCTACACTTTATAAAGAATCACTTCTATGAAAGTTGCATATAGGGTCTGACTGACGTTTTCTTAGGCATAAAACCCTTGGAATTACCACGACTTCTACAGCAAACTTCCACTTCTCTCCTGTTCCGAGGTTTGGAGGGCAGGTAGTGTACGTGTTTCCAGAGCTCACTGCAGAGCTGCACCCCTAGCTCCCATGCTGGCTGTTCCACTGCTGCGGAGGCAACTGGTTCCAGAGGGATTTTGTTCTGCTATGAACCAGAGATGATGGGTTGCAACAAAAGAGTGGAAAAGCCCTGCTTAGATATACCTAATCCCCTTTTCAGCCCATTTATGCCTCTGGCTTTATATATCCTCTTAGTATGGCTATCACCACTAAAAAAAAAAAAAAAAAGCATTTTTGCTGCTGAAGTTTGTTGCCTGTTCAGGTCTATTGGTGCCGTCTACTTCTTGGTAGTAGTATCTCATCTCTGGTGGTTTTTAATTCCCTATTCACCTTCTCCACAGTATTTTTAATCTTTATCATCTCCCGGCTCTTTCACTGCCTCTTTCCCAGCATTTTCTGAAATCATTCCAACGAAGCTGACCAACAAAGTATTCCATCCCATATACATCATATTCAGTATAAAGCAGAGGGATCACGAGGGTCTTGGCCCTTTGTCCCCTTGCCCTTTTTCCTTCTCATCAATCCTTCTACTGGCCTTCACTTGCCTTTGGGGTCCTATGCTTTCTCAGACCCTTCCCTTCGACCTTCCCTTCTTGGACCATCTCATGCCTTTGATCCCAATTTGTGTGTTCCTGAACCCAGCTCCCGTCAGCTGCTAAGCCTGGTCTGGGACTTTGCCAGCGCCTCCACAGCCTCAAGGGTGACGGTGACATAACTGCCATCAGAGGGAGGTTGGGTTCAATACTGGTTTTGTATATATTAGCATATATCCCTTTTTATTATTATCTTCATTAAAGCTGTTTAAGTTTTCTAATCCAGAAGCCTCTCTCTCTCTCATTCCCTTCCTCTCCCATTTGGGTGGGGAGGGGACCAGAAGTCTCTCTCCCTTACCCTCTTTCTCTTCCCCTATTTGGAAGTGGGACAGAGGGATTAACAGAGAGCCTCTGTTGTAGGGCTGGTGGATTGAACCTAAACCTTGACAATGTAAAAGCCTAATTTATCCAAACAGGAGCTCAGGAAAACAAATAGCTCATTTTGCCTAGGACACTGTTTGAAATGTTATACTTGACCTGCTGGAAAGCACCTCCACAGAGAAGGACTCGGGAGTCCTGGTGGACAGTAAGTTAACCATGAGCCAGCAAAACTGTCCTCAGGACCAAGACAGCCAATGGTCTCCTGGGCCGCATTACCAGTGTAGTCAGCAGGTCAAGGGAGGTTCTCCTCCCACTCTACTCTGCCCTGGTGAGGGCACCTCTGGAGTATTAAGGCCAGTTTTAGGCTCCCCAGTTCAAGAGAGACAAGGAGAGAGTCCAATGGAGGCTACAAGGATGATTAAGGGATGGAGCATCTCTGTGCTGAGGAAAGACTGAGAGCCCTGGGGCTCTTTAGCCTGGAGAAGAAAAGACATGAGAGGAGAGCTGATCAATGCTGATCAAGAGCTAAAGCGTGGCAGTCAAGAGGATGGGGCCAGGCTCTTCTCAGTGGTGTCCAGTGATAGGACAAGGGGCAATGGGAACAAACCAAAACCCAGGAAATTCCACCTCAACATCAGGAAAAGCTTCTTTCCTGCAAGGATGACAGAGCCTGACCCAGGCTGCCCAGAGAGTTTGTGGAGTCTCTTCTGGAGGCTTTCAAAACCCACCTGGACACAATCCTGGGCAATCTGCTTTGGGTGACACTGCTTTGGCATGGGGGTTGGACAAGATGATCTCCAGAAGTCCATTCCAACCCCCCCACACACACACACAATGTGCTCAGTTTGCACATGCCAAAACTATTTCCTTAATCCTAAATTAAGCAAAACTTGATCTGGGATCACAGAAAGTGGAAATGCCTGCATTTTCCCCAGCTTTGGGCTCATCACCAGTAATACTCAGCTCTAAGTGGACACCAGCTTTGCTGAGGCTGCAGAAGACAGGTTGGAACCGAGCTGCTCCTCTGCTCACTAAACTTCGGTGAGCAAACAGGCAAAGCTTATTTCTGTCGAGAAAGCAAAGCGATGACCTAAAAAATGTACTACAAAACTCTTCCACCAGCATGCAATGTACAAAGTCAACACGTTCAGCATTCGCATGGATTAGTTATACATTTTCCAAGAAGTGACAAGTGAGCCATGGTTGTGCCTTTTTTAGCCTGCCCTGATTTATCTAATGAAATTTGCTCTTCTGTGATCATTTTTAAGTTGCTACCATAGCTTCACATAAGTTGTTTTCTTTCCCTGCTTAGTTTTAGGCACAGAATAGGATGAAGGGTAGTGGGTTCAAACTGGAAGAGGGGAGATTTAGATTGGAAATTAGGGGGAAATTCTTCACTCTGAGGGTGGTGAGACACTGGCACAGGTTGCCCAGGGCAGTTGTGGATGCTCCATCACTGGAAGTGTTCATGGCCAGGTTGGACGGGGCTTTGAGCAACCTCGTCTAGTGGGAGGTGTCCCTGCCCATGGCAGGGGGGTTGGAACTAGATAAGCTCTGAGGTCCCTTCCAACCCAAACTGTTCTATGATTCTATGAAGTGACGTGTTTCTTCTTAGAAGTCATTAATCTTAATCCACAAAGCTCTTCATCAATTGACAGCAGAACTGAAATAAGCTCCAGTTACCGCTTTGTAACAGCAAAATTAGAAGTATGATGACCCAGCAGTGGGAGCCAACTGCATGTACATCCCCCAGGCATATCTGAGAAGAAACGAGGAATTCAAGACCAGCACTGGCAAGCAGGCTTCACTCTTCCTCTGCCATTCATAGGAGGCAACACCTCTCTACCTACCGACATTCATCGCTGTAGATGCTTGCTGCTTCCAAGAGGGAAAGGAGGGTAATTCAGGAATAGTCATTTGCTAATCAAATAATAGCGTGGGTTTAATCCAATTCGCTGCAGCACACCTCGGAACAGTTCTGTTCTCCGACTGCCAGATTAAATTTATTTGCAAATTTTTTCTACAGGTGACGTCATATGAAAAATGTAAATTCCACATTCTTTTTTTCCTTATTTAAATTCCCTTTGTACTAATGGGATGGTTTTGCTGGATTTACAGTGGCACGTTTGCAATTTTTTCGCTTTCTACATAACTGAGTCTTTCAATCTTTATAAATAACTTCAGGAATTTATTTCCTGCCTTGAAAAATCCCAGTTACCTCACCACAAGGTATTCAAACAAGTCAGGCAAGGCTATGTCCCCAACCTAAGGATGGAAGTGGGACTTTGTTTTTCCATGTACTTTAAAAGTAGATTTCTTCAGGTTTAGGAAACTATGCAAGGTTTATGGAAAAGCCTCAAGGCTAAAGCACGTTGTCCTTACCGAGGAGGGAATTTGCAAGGATTCTTGCTGCAAAGACGAGGTTACGACAGTTGGACTTGATGATCTTAAGAGGTCTTTTCCAGCCTTAATGATTCGATCAATAACATCCTGAATTAACACGGGACAATCTCAGTAAGTCTGACAGGATGGTAAGAAAACCTAACGCTGACGTGAATGACAACCACAGGGCTGAACCAGAAGTTGTTTATGGCAACCTTTTATAAATGGCGATTCTTTCTACTCCTTCCACTCCTTTCTTACTCCTCTTAAAAAAAAAACCAACACTCACTCATTTGTAATATTAGAGAGAATATGGAGCGCTTTATACTCTTGGATCAGAGCAATTCATAACTCAGATATCCCACAGTTTGACAGCTGATCTGCATAATATTGTGAATACAGCACGTAACAAATCTCGAGGCAGTGAAATAAGCCTTCAGTATGTCTCCGTGTGCGGCAATACAGTGCAAGATTTATGGAAAATGCCTACTGACTGCCAAGTCTAACTTGTAGGTATTGGAAAATTAAAAGTGTATTATAAAACATGTCATTCTTGTCTCTTACTTAGGGTCAAGCAAAGCCCAGCAAGAGTTTTTAACCCTTAATCTGTTTAGATATTAGTCACCCTAAGGAAAGTAATTTATCTTGTCGCTTAACTTAATAAATCCTTTCTAATTCTTACTGACTCAGCCTGATTAGCAATGAAAAAATCATCTGTGAAAGCCCATATATAAATATATTATTCTACAGTACATTTGCTCTTGTTAGCTTGCATTTATTAGGAACATTTTTTGTTTAGCTTTGCTCTCAGTATCCCTTTAAGCTGCTTTATTTGAGGACAAAACATTAAGGAAAGGTTTAACTTGCTGACTATCTTCCTAATGGTCAATAACAACATTAAAAGAACAGGACCAGATTCCCAGAGCAGATCACTGACAGATGGGACTGTGCCGGTTTATGTCACCTGAGGACCTGGCTCCGAATGCTAACACGCAATAATTGCTTGACTACAGTACGGAGAAACAATTCTAGAGAGAAGTAAGAGTGATAAATAGCTTTGCATCACCTTCAAAAACATCGGTAAAACAGGGGATTTTAGGGTTTTCCTTCAGAGGATCCAATGACAGAGCCTGTTAAGAATCATGGAATCATTTAGGTTGGAAAAGACCTTTAGGATCAGAGTCCAACCATAACCCTACTCTAGCAAGTCCACTGCTAAACCATGTCCCTCAGCACCACATCTACATAGCTTTTAAACACACCCAGGGATGAAGACTCTACTGCTGCCCTAGGCAGCCTAGGCCAGGGCTTCACAACCTTTCAGGGAAGATATTTTTCCTAATCTCCAAACTAAACCTCTCTTGGCCCAACTTGAGGCTGTTTCCTCTTGTCCTATCACTTGATCCTTGGGAGAAGAGACCGGCACCCACCTCTGTACAACTCCCTGAGAGGAGATTGTAGAAAGTGAGGTGGTCTCCCCTCAGCCTCCTTTTCTACAGGCTAAACAACCCCAGGCCCCTCAGCCACTCCTCACAAGACATGTCCTCCAGATCCCTCACCAGCTTCATGGCCCTTCTCTGGACCTGCTCCAGCACCTCAATGTCTTTCTTGTACTGAGGTGCCCAAAGCTGAACACAGTATTTGCGGTGTGTCCTCACCAGTGCTAAGTCAAGGGGGATGATAAGAACAATGGATGATGATAAGAGAGCTGATAAGACTCAGACCCCAAAAAGATCAGTGGCAAACTTTCAGGAAAATCTAGCAAAACACCTTCTGTGGACAACTATGACTGCCTGAAGATGAAAGAAACCCCTGGGGATGGATAATCCCCCCAAACCCTTGTGCTACCTGGGCGGAAGCCTTAGTTACCCTACAGTGAGCCATCACCTGTCCTTCCAATCCTGCTGGTCTTGCACACACTCAATTACAAACCAGGAAAGACGGACGCTACAGTTTCCCCAGTATCAGGAATAGATGCTGCCAAGCATGTACTCTAAGGTCCCAAATTCTCCAGACTTCAGAAAAAAAATAGAAGGGACTGAGGATACATACTTGGCTCTTTGCTCCTCCCCAGCATGTTTCCACCAAGAAAACACAGCCCTGCTTATTCTGACAGTTAAATAAGACACATTTATTTTGCTGAAGATGGAAACCTGAGATTACCACTAAAATTTAAAGGGGCAAAGCAACACATGAAGCTGCTGGGACATCTCAGCACTCCCCAGCACTTCAGTCTTCCCCACCACCACCAAAAGCACCTAAGGAAACCCAAACGCTTCAATTCCCTGATGACGCCAATCTGTCCGGCCAACAGAGCATATGACTAGGAAACAAATTATTCTCCGAGCAGCAGTTACCAGCAAGGTTTGTTCTGCAGTGTTAAATATTTTCAGCTAAGCAGGGTATGTGAAAAAAGGTTTGTGTTTTCCAAGAAGGAAAACAACGCACCGTAGATAGCTGACAAATGATAACAAGCAGGAGCTGATGATGAAAAGCAGAAAATAAACTTCCTTTCTTTTCCTTCATCATGCCTGAGGTCCAGTTGTTCCCTCCAGACAAACATTACCAAGGATACCTCCTTATCTTCTTATTTTGTATCAACCAGGAACAAACATTCCTTGGGTTAAAAAAAAAATCTTCCATGGATTTACTTTAGTCCAATTTTAATGGAGGAAACCAGTGTTTAAAGACGACCTCTGGAAATAATTGTCATTTCAGGGCAAGCTGACCACTTGCCTCTAATAAAAGTCTATACTGGGACCTAACAACTTCTCAGCGACTGTGGAGCATCACCCCCACAGATTACTACAAACCTCAATGGATGACTGGAAAAATACCAGGTTTAGTGGTCAAAAATCACCCCATGATCCTACTGTATGTAATATTCCTATTTTCCCAGGCATATCTGCACTAGAATTCACAAGTTATTCACATTTTGCACTAGTGAAGTTATCAAGGCTTTGCCAGAGATAGTTCTGTATTTCCCACTGAAGATCTTTTATCGATACTATAACTAGACTTCACTTTTCCAACAGAAACAATTGCCACAATAGGACATGGCAAAAGAACACAATGGTTTGGGTTGAAAACCCTGAAAAAGCTAATTTAAGTAAGATCTCACCTAGTTATGAACAAAATCGTTTTACAAGCTCCTGGACCTCTTTATCCTCCCACCCTCGACGAGCAATGAGAGAAAAAAGGTGGAAACAGATGAAGAACAACAGGCAACACAAAATACAATTAACTTGAAGAAAGCTGCAATGATATATATTATTACCAGGGGAAAAAAAAAAAAAAATAATGCCACAATCCAGCCAGAAAATAACTTCACGTTTCCTTCTACTTCAAGATAAGAGTTCATATCATTTTGGGAGTGATAAACAGTCCCTGGAGGATCTCTGCTGGAAGGATGCGACTGCATAACTACAGCAGGATTATTGCTTTTCGAGATCTGCATCATCTCAAACCTCAGCTGCTGCTTTTATTTGTAATATGAGAAAGACTACCCAGTGTTATTTCATGTCCTAGGCTCTTCACAAAATAGCTGTTTCCAGTCAGAACCGAGAGGTTATAAAAATATTTAGCACAAGGATGGCAAACATCTTAATTTTTATTCGTTTTTCAATCTCAAATTCCTCCCTATTCCGATTGCATTTAATTATTATCTGTGCCTGATGTGCTAGGAATAGTAGCTGCTGGGATAAAGTGTCATTTCCATTTTAGAAGAATACAGTACAAACGTTGATGTGACATTTTGATATCTTAAAGATTTGTTTCCCAAGAGCAAAATTCTCATTTTTCCCCAAAACTCATCTGCAAGGGCTAAACAGAAGTTTGAGATCAGAACCAACATATTAAACCCAAAGCAATATAAGAAAAAACTTTAAAAAAAAAATCTACCTGCCTCCCTGGCTTTATTCCCTTAGTTTTTTTACTTATTCTCAGATTTCTCTCTCTCAAACTTCTGGTCTGCAGAGAGCCTTGGCCACACAAATCCATCAATTTTTTTCCCCAGTGGTAAGAGGAGAAAGATGAAGTCTCACCTGAATTTCCGCTGAGGCAAAGAGATGTTCAACCACGGTGAAGCGTTGGATCTATACAGAAATTGTGCCGGTGCATGTCGCAAAGAGATGCTCAACCACGGTGAAGCGTTCAAGGAACATGGATCAATTCCGAAATTGTGCCCGTGCATCTTACCAAGAGGAATATCTATTGGATCTCCCCATTTCACCCACTGCTGTGTGAAACAGCAATGGCCAAGCCACCACTCAAGTCAAGTCCAGAACAACTGACATCACTGGAGAGCTGTTGCGCTGGTTCAGCCATCATCATCATTTCATGCTGCCATCAGTTGCCTGATCACACAGGCCAACACCAAACTCAGCCCCTCAGAAGGCTTCTTTCAGACACTCCTGCCAGAGGTTCCTGTGGGCCCAGTCCTTCACTGCCCGCTGTGGTGCCAGCATCGCCTGCTGGACACAACAGACAGAGATGGCTCCTCAGTGGCCCTTCACATAGAAGGACACCACCAAGAGAGCTCAGCAAGATACAACCAGCCCCAAAAGAGACCACACCCAACAGGAAGCTCTTCTGACTCAGCTGCTCCTGGTTAATATAACCCTGGCCTCACCCACCACCCCAACCACAACCACCTGGGAGAGGGTGGAGCCACAGAGACACAGGTGGGCCAGGTTCTGCCTCTGGAACATGAAGCCAATAGTGAAAAAAAAAAAAAAAAACACCATTCTGCTGGGTTGTGACTCATCCACAGGTCAAGTCCAACTTGAGGCCCACAACTCAGCCCCAGCACTTCAAAAGCTAAAAGTGACGGGGTTTGCAATGCTTCACCCTTCTGAGAAGTGGTCTTGAGCATTCAGTGATCCCACCATACATGCCAAATATAAACTGGAGATTGGGTTCAAGAGGCTGAATCAGGCCCCATCAAGCACAGAGGCACCAAGATGACTTCTTTGTCTCCATTTCAACTGATTTGTGTGGTGCACTTTCCAGTTAGAGTACTGGAGATCTGGAATGTCTGTGGACTAAAAGTCCTTTTCTTTCTCCATGTATTGGTTCCCATCCTCTCACCTTCCATTAGAGATTAAAAAGTCTTCTAAGGTAGAAGTGACCTGAGTTTCCAATTTAAACAAGAAGCAAAACCTTTCTCTCCTTCCCACTCCTCAAACAGTGTATTTTAAGCTCTCTTTGTACAACCCAGAGCAGTAAGAAAGGGCATGAGGCTCCCATGGTTTTTTTTTTTTTTTTTTTTGCAGATCAGCTTTCAAAGTAAACAAGCAATCCAA
This sequence comes from Coracias cyanogaster, assembly GCA_033124195.1. Classification (NCBI taxonomy): domain Eukaryota; kingdom Metazoa; phylum Chordata; class Aves; order Coraciiformes; family Coraciidae; genus Coracias; species Coracias cyanogaster. Next base: position 55,771 of record JAVSBS010005512.1, on the reverse strand, counting down.
AGCAAATTAAACCTAACAAAGGGGAACACTTTTCCTCTCATGTTCATTTAATAATAGTTTGGATTGCTAACACTAGAGTCATTCTATCTGCATACACAGACTAGATTATATAGGCATGGATTTTAACGGGCAGAAACAAAGGTCAAAATCCACGCGCTTTCACGTATACGATTAAAATGAAATGAAAAGTCCTTTTATTTTATGTTTCGTTTGTGGGAGTTTCAATAAAAGGGAGTCATGAAACAGTGGGGGAGACAAGCAAGAGATCCGTGCCTCCCTTTTCAGCTGCTATTAATAAAATGAATGAGGCTTTCTCTCACCAATTTATTTTGTAAATAAAATACCCCTTGACAACAAAGCAGTCTTTGTGTAACTGCTGAGAAATACAAAAATAAATAGCACATCAGCTATGATCTTATGTGAGGGCAGAAAAATACATTATGTTTCCTATACAGTGGAAACCTTTTTGAAGATGTTATACCAATCTATTTTCTTCTCTGAAGAGGGTAAGATGAGTATTTGGCTGCCTGCAGATGAACCAGGTTATATTAATGCATTTACAGAACCCTATGTCTATTTGATAAACTCTGAACACTCCTCTCCAACAATGAAGACCAGAGCCGTTGCTAAATCTGCTCCAGCATTGTCCAATATCACACTGCAAAGAGACAGGGAACCTTCGGTTCAGAGAAGCCAAAACGATGATGAACGAGATGGCAAGAGTAGTAAATCGCTGTGAAGAAGAGCAGATTCCAAAGAAAGCTGTTTCGAAAATGGAAACAATGGGCACTTGTTTCAAAAACTGAAACAATTTCCAGGTCATCTTGATGCTAAAACTTGAACAGCATTGCTTAAAAGAACCTGCCAGCAGTTCTCTCTCATCCAGATCTACCAGGGAAGCTTGTGTTGACAACACAAGACTCAGCTTGGCAGCCTTCATACAAAGGCATTTACACACGGATGGTCCCTCCTCCCCACCAATGAACACCTTGGCAACACCTTGAGAAACCTGCGGTTGGCTAATGATGACTTAGATAGCTACCAGAAATTATATTTGATAGGTCTAAAGCCATCAGCTCCCAGCTTTCATTACATTTTCTCCTATCCTCACTACTGGCTTAGACTAACCAAAGGTTAGGTTTTCATCAGTCAAAATGAATTATTTAATCAAATAATATCTTAGAATATAGATACACATATAATGTATATTAGTATATGATCAAATAATGTCCTTACAAGGATATTATATAAGGAATCTTCTGATTCCTTAACATAAATTATCTAGGGTTTGGGGCCTTGCTTGTTTCTTCATTAAAAAGAATACAACAACAAAAAGCTTGCTCAGCAAAAAAAATAAGTACAAGAAATATTTACTTCTCCATCAATGGGAGGAGTAAATAACTACTCTTAGATGAGTTAATTATTAAGACGCTGTAAATTTAAAATAACTAGACGGTAACAGCGGAAGATTTGCATTCTGTTGGCCTGTACATGAGAACAGCCACGTGCAACTCCATTTCTCTCTGAGACAGGCCCTACACAAGGGCTTTTAACACCAAGGCAATAAATGAACACAGCACCTGAACATTCCATTTATCATCTCCTGGAAGACTGCTATAAACAGGTTTTAAAGTTGATAAAAAATTGGAAAAATATAGAAACAAACACTTGTAACGCTGCTCGCACAAGTTGGGCCTCAATACAGCAAACCCAAACCTCCTCAATGCTGCAGCCACACAGGGAAGTCCACTACTTCAGTAAAAATACTTAGCGAGAAATAGTTGTGGATTTTTATAACCAATAAATAACCACAGGTTTGACTTTCAGAAGATGAAAAAAGGGAGGAGAAAAATAAAATTCAGTATGAACTGTAGTAACTCCAAAAGGAATAGTGCCCAATTTCCGTAAGCAATAGTTAAGAAATCCCCAAAGATCAACAAATGGGTTTCTGCTCCAACTTTATACTGGTACATTTTAACCTTTACAGTTCTTAAAAGGCTATGAAGGCACATGAAGCCCTGGGTTAAATGCTGAAGTAGATTAGATGGAGACCCAGTGAACATGTGGTCAAGCACTGCAAAAGGCTGCCCAGGGAAGTGGTGGAGTCACCATCCCTGGAGGCATTCAAAAAAAGTGTAGACATGGCACTTCAGGACATGGCCTAGTGGTCATGGCAGTGTTGGGTTGAGGTTGACAGTTGGACTTGAAGGTCTTAGAGGTCTTCTCTCACCTTAAGATTCTATAATTCTAGAAACACACAGTGGCTTCTTTGATCCAGTGTTAAGTTACAGTGATTTCCGAAGCGCACCAAGTTTTCATGCTGCATCCATAAAAAGCAGGTGGCTGCCAATTCATGGAGGTCTTTTTAATGTTCTTCTGCTGCCAGTTCCGAGGTACTAATGCCACTTAACCAGTATTTCCAAGTAGATCAAGACACAGTTGATAGAAATATAAATATTAAGTTACATTTTTTCATCACATGCCTGGTCGGGGCACAACCACAATTATGGCCAAGTGATATAAAAGTACAATTACTAAACAACGCCAAAAGCAATAATATTGTTACCTTAAAAGTAAGCAAGTCTCAAAGTAACACTGTCAAGTGTCTTGCCAATATTCAGGCTGGACATAAAACAGTCTCAAAGCATCAACGAAGGGTTAAAAACAAACCTGATCTTCTCTGAAGGAGGTGGGCTAAACTCCATGTAAATCCTCAAGTGATACGCCAGCCAAAATAGCCAGTGTGTAATGAAAGAGAAGCAACCAGAAATGCTTTGAGCTATCAACTCTTCACTCCTCTGCCCTACAAGACTCTTCCCCAGAGCTTGTGAAATTGAGGAGATGCAGTGCCAGATGTGAAAACATCTACCGACAGCACAGAAGGAACCTGGTTGATAACCTCCCTTGCTCCTTTGGCCCACATGTGCATTTGTAGCCCAAGGAGCTCCAGGAATACTCTTCTCCTGCCACTGCATTATCCAAGGGATGATCTTCAAGCCTGACAAAGACACCGGCTCCATGAGAGGCTGGTTTCCAACAGGCAGCTACTGAGGTGTCTTGCACACCTGGAATGGCACCTGATATTTCTGCCCTTGCCTTCTCCAGCACGTCCTCATCAAGTCTGCTCTGCAGCAGGGTAATCTTTGGAATGAAGACATCAATCCTAGAGAATATCTTAAGCCCAGAGAGCCTCAGAAAATAGGTTTGTATGTAATAGGTAATGGTCTCAGCCGCCGGACATGGGCACATGGGAAGAGATTACTGGTGAGGGAATGAGAATTTCCCAGACGAGCTACAGCCACAAAGTGGTTACTTATCTTCACGGGAAAACAAAGACTCCAATGGGAACCCCAGGAGTCCAGTGAGGAGCTGTATCTCTGATCAAAAGGAAAACTTTGATCTGACTCCTGTCCAACCCTACCTCAGCAGGATGAAGGTGGCAAAAAAAGCAAAAAACAGCTCAAAACATTAAACAGAGCAGTGTGAAGAAGAAACTGCTCCCACAGCACACTTCCACAAAACTAATGGAAGGTCCTGTGACAGGCGGGTTCTTCTGAGGCAAGTGATTAGTTGGCATGCTGTGCAGAAAATCCCACTTTGCCATAAATGTCCAACTGATTCTTTTCAACGCGGTGCTCCCTATGGACACTGAGTAAATGCTCTCCAATCTCAAGAGCCATCTAACAGTCACACAATGAGATGCTAATTTTTGACGTTTGCTTGGGAAAGCAGATCCAAATCACTTGAGAATAGGTTTGGAGACTCAGGTAGGGCCAAAAACACTTGTACTGAAAGGCAGAAGAAATCTTGGAAGCAGAACTGCCTCACTTGTGCTAGCAAAGCCCTGACTGCAGTAGATGCAACTATTACCTTCTCAAGCATCCTTGGGAGATGCAGAATGCTGGGAATGTATATTAGAGGACCTAGTTACATTATTAGGAATATAGTTGGAAAGAACACTCCAAATTGCCTGGTCCTACACCAAAAAGGCAGGAGCTTCATGGTGGTCTGAAGGACCACCAATCTGGAGGGCGTTTAGCAAGGATACTATCTGGGCATACATGACAAAATGCACTAAGCAACCAGGCAAATCACTACCTGCACAGGCTCAGCTCCATCTCTCAGATCTTTCTATGATCTCGGAGCATGAGACTGACCCAAAATACCCCAGCAGATGTAGAGTTCAGCCAACATCTCTGGATTTAATTGACTGAACCAGAAACTGAATACCGACTCTGAACCCCAGAGACCAAACACATTAAAAACAGATTAAGAGTTTATAACATTTGTTCCAGCCAGCATTCTTTCACCAAAGCTGAGGAAACAACAAAAATACCCAACAAATCCCTCAAGATGGTTTCCTTTGAGGTGAACGATGATCACCATCAGTGTTGGTGAATACCAATGAGGAGAAGCTCATGAATTTGGACTTTTCAATGGCAATAGTAGCAGGCTGTAATCAAGTAGGGGACCTCTGGAGAGTCCAGTGTAGAGCAATATAAAAATAAATGTGGTTTGGGTCAACACGTGACGTCTAATTGTCTCCACTGAGGTAGCAGTCCCACTGCCACCATTTCCCTATTCTGGATTTGCACTTGAGAACCAAGTCATTTAGCCTACTTAAATCCAAAATGAGTCTCTTTTCTCCATTTCTCTTTCATTTAGAAGAATCGGTCCTACCAAATCCTTTCTGTGGGAAGAGGAGGAATTGACTCAGAAGACCCTAAGGCTAGAAGAGCAATTACATCCTATTAAATCAGATCCTTATGAGAGTAGTCCATAAAAAGAGATATAAGAGGGGTCAGAGGGAGAGTGACAAAAAGACAGATTAGAAAAGGCAAACAGGAGAGGAAAGGGTGATGAACTCCAGCACATTTTCAGAAGCGAGAAGCACAAATGCATTGGCCAACAGATACACGGGCAGTATGTAGATGCCTGCTTTGGTTTTGATTCAACAGCAAAAATCCCCAGAGGCTGAAGAGTTGCTTTGAGGATTTAACCCATCTAAGCCCAGACAACTCTGCCAGCTCTGCTGGGAGGTCTTCTATGGCCTCTTGCAGTTCTCTCTGTAGTTCAAATGGCTAGAGAGACTTGTTTGTCTTCCCTTATCAACACCAAGCTTGATGTCCTGGCAAATCCTGCAGTTTCTAGGAATACGTTCCTTCCCAAGACATCTCTGACTCTCAAAAAAAAATGTTCCCATGGGAAGTCACAATTAGATGCTTCGGAGAAGCAACAAACCAAGACTCCTTTAAAAATAAAAGGCAAATCTCCATGACTGATGACAAAAATAAAAATTTAAGAAGAGACAACTAAAACAAGGGCTGGGGGAAGCGCAGGTTGTTGCTCAAGATGGGTTCTTAAAAAGCTGCTTCTTCCCTTTCCATGCCTACAGATGTAGGGTATGGGTGGAGCTATTTTTATCCACTCCGGTTCTCAAGCTGTGGTGCAGAGGTGCTGCCTCAATATTAATTCCCAGAAGGACAAACAGTCAGGGAGGATGTTACAGCAGCCACTGCCAATGCAAACTCTCAGCGACAAAACAGTTTATCCAAATGTTTCAACCTTTCTTTTCCCCTCGGCTCATCATATTATTTCTTCCCTCCTTCATGGGAATAGCAACAAACACAAAAGGTGGACTCTTAACACCTATTAATATCGTTTCTAAAAAAATTAGTGTATCTGTTTATAACGGCATGACTGCTGTTCACAGGAGAGTCTAAAGCTCGTACCTTGTCACCCGATTTATCTACAGCTCTGCTGATACATTTTCCTTTCATAAAGCAACCATCAAAGCTGACATACTGCAGCTGACAGGTTCAGACAGAAGGGGGGCACAAGAGGAAACATTTGGTTTCAGATGTGGGGATATCACTTTTATCCTCCTTTGTGTGAGGTAACACCCACACACAGCTCAAACCTGTCAACACGGCACCGATCCAGATGTAGCTCTCTCAAACAGACCTTTCCAAGTTTTCACATTTTATAGGGCTTTCAGAAAATTTTAGGAATCTTACGGCCAAAGAAGGCGTAACGACAAAGAAGTCAAATGCAAACCTGGAACTTGGAAAATGGTTTGCCTTGGAGACAATTGGAGGTGGTGGACGCATTTTAGAGGCAGAATGTGATTAACCAACAAGAGCCTTCTTTGGCTCTTAAAGGAACTTCAATTTTAAAGAGAAACAATCTGTTGAACTGCTTTCAGAGCTATATACTTTCTCATTTAAAAGGTAATATTTGTGCTAAGGTTCTTTTATTCTCAAAATCATTTTACTCACAGAAGCAAGTGCCAGGATGTACTCGTTCAGATGTGTAAGCCACAGTGTTCCTCATCCTCCTTTTCACACCCAGGCTCATCAGCCTGGAGGAACATTGTTGCTGCAGGTGGTCAGAGCGCCTACGTTTAATGCTTCCAGCAATTCCAGCCCCTCAGGAATACTTGCTTGTATCACAAATACATTAATTTGCACCTTCAAAGCACTGCTACAAGGGAAGTTCTTTGGTGTTGCTAGAGATCAAGGGTATCTCTTTACCCAACTCAGCTAATATGTGAATTTGAGGGGGTTTCTTGCTACTCAAGAAACATAGGGGAGTTACGGGTGTTCCCTGCCCCAAGCCAATTCAGAACCTGATGGAATACCAGTTCCTACCTTGCTACTTCATACAAATCCTTCTCCCAGGAAGGCCAATGGTCTCCTGGGGTGCATTAAGAAGAGTGTGACCAGCAGGTCGAGGGAGGTTCTCCTCCCCCTCTACTCCACTTGAGTGAGGCCACCTTTGGAGTAGTGCATCCAGTTCAGGGCTTCTCAGTTAAAGAGAGAAGGAAATACTGGAGAGAGTCCAACACAGGCTACAAGATGCTGAGGGGACTGGATCAACTCTGTGCCGAGAAAAGGCTGAGAGCCCTGGGGCTGTTGAGCCTGGAGAAGAGAAGGCTGAGAGGGGATCTGATCAATGCTGATCAAGAGCTAAAGGGTGAGGGGCAAGAGGATGCAGCCAATCTCTTGTCAGCGGTGCCCAGCAACAGCACAAGGGGCAACAGGCACAAACAGACACCCAGGAGGTTCCATCTGAACAGGAGGAAAAACATCTTTGCTGTGAGGGTGCCAGAGCCTGGCCCAGGCTGCCCAGAGAGGTTGTGGAGTCTCCTTCTCTGGAGAGATTCC
>JAVSBS010005512.1:0-24745 GCA_033124195.1 Coracias cyanogaster | reverse complement strand
TGTTCTTCACTTGAATTATAACAACTATTATTTTTTAAACACACTATAACATTTTTACAGGTTGTTTGGATAAGCCACAGCCATAAATCTGGCTCAGCTGTCAAGCACGGAGAAAGCTCTGCCTTATCTTGTGGGCAAGGAAATAAACTGCCAAGAACAGCAAAAGGGGTCGGAGGCTGGAAAGGGGTTGAACAGAGTTTAACGTGCTCAGCCTGGCTCCTCGGGACAAAATCTTTGCCTTCAGCCGTACCTCTGCCACCTTCCCACACCGGAATGACGCCCCAGCGCTCAACACTTTCACACAAACTATTGAGGAGGCCAGATAAGGTCCGAACAACATAAGAAGCTGATGATGCTACAATCCCGTGTGTGAGACCACTGAAGTTCCACAGCTAATAGACAGAGATGCCAGCACTGCAAAAAGCCCATCCAGGCCTCTGAGGAAAGCAACAAATGAATGAGCAAACAGAGAAATCCCATCTAAACCAACCCCAATTACAGCATTTACAGAAACCACAACATGTAAGAAATTCCTCAACTGAACCTGGTTAGGAAATCGTATTCCTGATGACATGTCATCTTTGATATTTGGCCTCTAAGGTCTGGTGGATGCCTGAGAGCTGAGGGCTGTCCCCCAAAGAACATGAGAGCAATCAAAAATGCAGCCAGGGAAGGTACTTCCCCACGATTCAGTTTTACTGTTGTCATTTTTCTCCCCCATGCAGATCAGAGAAGTCTGCAGAGCCAAGAGTGGTCAAGGAAAACAAGAAGTGCCAGGCAGAATTACTACTTGCAGGTGCTCTAATTTTGGTGGCGTTTGGGGTGGGGGGGTTTGGTTGATTTTGTTTGTTTGTTTTTACAGATATGCCCAGCATCCCCAGGCACAAGTTAATCAAAGAATGATCTGGGTTGGAAGGGACCTTAAAGATCATCTAGTTTCAACGTCCTGCCATGGCAGAGACATCTCCCACTAGACCAGGTTGCTCAAAGCCCCGTCCAACCTGGTCTTGACCACTTCCAGGGATGGAGCATCCACAACTTTCCTGGGCAACCTGTGCCAGTGTCTCACCAGTCTCACAGTGAAGAACTTCTTCCTCATTTCCAATCTAAATCTCCCCTCTTCCAGTTTCAAACCACTACTCCTTGTCCTATCACCACAAGCCCTTGTTAAGAAGTCCCTCCCCAGCTTTCTTGTAGGCCCCTTTCGGGTACTGAAAGCTACAATAAGGTCTCCCTGGAGCCTTCTCTTCTCCAGGCTGAACAACTCCAACTTTCTTAGCCTGCCCTTGTAGGAGAGGTGTTCCAGCCCTTGAATCATCTTCATCACCCTCCCCTGGACCCACTCCAACAGCAGGAATCACAAGTAACCAGCTATACCTTCCAAGAACGAAGCTGGGCTTCACGTAGCTTTTAGATTAGGAAAAAAAAAAAAACCACCAAACCACACCATATAGATAGTTTCTATCCTGAATTTTAACTATTCAAAACCATCAGCTCTTCACACTCTTGGCACATCTTTAACTGATTTATTCTCAGGTTGATAGGAATAGAAAACATCAAACAAATGTCGTTATCCCATGTCTGTATTAAGTTTTGCTATCTAGGTGGAAAGCTGGGGAAAGCATCTCTGCCTGGAGACCTTTAAGATCATCAGGTCCAACCTTCTCAATGCCCTTTAAACAAGCGCATGGGAATTTTAAGCGTCCTGGTTTTGTTAAAGCTTATGCCTTCTAGTTTGCTATTTAATTAGGAATGACACCTCTTTTCTAATCACGCTTACGAAGGAATTATAGTTAACGTCTTCTCTGGGATATAAAAATCAAGACTTTACAAATGTTCGTTAATCAGCATTGAAAGACAGACAGATCAAAGCCTGCAATGATGGGGATAGACCAAAGCTTGTGCTGGTCACAATTCTCTCTCGTGTACAACCCTGGGTGCCCCGAGCTGCCCAACTTCTTGTACATCAGGAGGCAAAAGCATATGAACAGCACAAACAGGTCTAAAAAAGATAAAATAAAGGAATAAACTAACTCCATATGGACCACCTTCGGGGTTGCAAGAAGCACTTTATGCAGGCAGACCAAATCTTCCTTGTCACACGCAGAAGAGGATTGTTGCAGATCTGCAGACGCCCTCTCCTAGTCTGTCCTGGCAAGACGACTACGCTATTTGCTTCCTTTTAAAAAAAACCTTTATGCATACATGAATAAAGGGCTAACTGTACAATCAGTACCATCAGCAGTGCCAGGGAAAGAGCCTGCTGCAAGATATAAATCTGGTGTAAAATGCAACATGGAAGGCAAGATGCATATTCTTTAGCTTCTTATATAGAACAAGACGACTTTGGTCCCAGAGGAGAGTTTGGGTGGGGTTGATGGTGTTCATTCTTTAACGCAGTAATTGTTTTGTACCTAAACCAGCCTATGGATGTAGGGATAATGATGGGCTGAGGAGAGAGAACAAGCCTGGACACAGGGACCGTGTGTCCAAGAGCTTGCCTTTTTTTATTTTCAGCTCTGACAGATGTTCTTTCCCTACCACTCAGAATTACTCTCTTTGCAAAGAACAGAAGCCATGGACAGCCAAGACATTTGTAGACTGTAGAAAAAGCAGATTTGGGGGGGGAGGGGTCAGAAGCAGAAATCTGTTTATTTGGCACCTAAATATAGCCCAGTTAACTCAGCAAACATTTTTTTTCTCTACTACATGCTATTTTGTCTATATTTAGAGGCTGCAAGGAAACAGCTGTAGCATCACCATTTTTTTACCATTCAGCATTGTAGCATCACCATTTTATTAACCTCTCTGATGGGGAATTTGCTTTTGTTGCCCAGAACAAATCTCTGCTGGAAGTGACCGTGGCCACTCACCTGAGTCTTGGGCATCAAAATCAAGGACAAGCTCTTCACCTCAGCCTTACATGCAAGAGCTCGGCTCAGCTATGCCTGGCTACAAACCAAGCCTCTAGTCAAAAAGGACACATCAGGAGGCTACCACTTGGAGGAGGGGAGATTTAGATTAGATGCAAGGAAGTTCTTCACTCTGAAGGTGGTCAGACACTGGCACAGGCTGCCCAGGGAGGTTGTGGATGCCCCAACACTGGATGGGTTCAAGATCAGGCTGGATGATTACTTTTTTTTCCATAATCACGTAACACAAACCCTTCACGCTGAAGTTTTCTCATACAGACAAATCTCTGTCAGTGCAGCATGTGACTCACTTCTTTAGATGAGTGCACAATTAGACCCTTGCTTTAACTTCACAGAATCCATCCCTGCACAACAGACACTTTTTGAAAAGCACAGGCCATGGGCAACAGAAGGATACATTTTTACTCAAAAAGCCCCCATATTCCACAATTTCTCTCCAATGCTTTCATGCTAATTTGCTGAGGTCCCCATCTTTTTTTCTTGATGTACGTACAGCAGGGAAGTGCAATTGAGTCTACAAAGCAATCCAGAGAAAATGGTATCAAGGCACTAAACAGCTGCGACTGAGCAATCTCAGGACTGCCAACACTTATAGGTAAAACCCCAGACTTTCAGGTCAGCTAAAAATATGCAGAGCACAAGAAAGGTTTAAAACAAGCAGATGACGTTGGAAGAAGGAAGAAAACCTATAGAGCAGTGTAAGAGAGAGACGTGGTGCTGCTCATCTCCCAGAAATGGAACTAAAGCACCCACAGGTGAGGTTCAGGCTCCACGATCAGGATCTGGCAGCCTTCAGTTCAAAGGAAGAGCCAATGCAACTCTGAAGAAGCTACAGAGCAAACAACCTGAAAGTTGGCCTTTCTGTGCATCATATTCTTCAATTGAATTGATAAAACCTCCATCAAGAAGCTTGGGAAAAGCGTGGAATATTACCTCTCCGCGATACATTTCTTCAGTATGAAAGAAGTCAAACAGTAATTCCACTGCTGACCAATGAAATCAGGTCATGGAGCTGAAGGCTTCCAACTATGCAAGTGCAATATGTAAGTTTTTGAACTTAAGGCACTATTCAGGAACCAGCATCTAAGCCTCATAAGGCTCCTCCATACATTAAAACTTCAAATACCTGTAAAGATCCCAAGTTTCTGGTACATTACACAAGCATCCACATTTTACATAGTTGTCTTGACCATCCTTAAGCCATCTGCTTTACCTCAGCGCATAAATCAGGTTGTCCTAACTTACACTTCCAGATCCTACACCAAGCAAGTTCACAAAGCTTTACATTTTGTTTACTACATACTCACAGAATCATGGAATGGTTTGGGTTGGACCTTCAAGATCACTGAGTTCCAACCCCCCTGCCATGGGCAGGGACACCTCCCACCAGACCAGGTTGCTCATAAATTCTGCATCGATTTAACAACACTGCTACAATGCTCTGGAAGACTGTTCCATCTATTTAAAGAGTAGCCTTCTTCAGTACTAGGCCCACAGTCAAAATTTTTGTGGCGACTAAATCTCGTGAGCTTATTCAAATAATTTGGCTCCATCTTATAACATTTGCCCATGACAGACGGCATCAATAATCTTTCTTAGTGGAAAAAGTTGAAAAAACAAGTAGAAACAAGTTTGTTTTGATGAAACCTACAATTGAAAGAGTCTTCCACAGCTCATAGGTGGAATTTTGAGTTGAAACAAGGAGAAAGAAAAGAGCCACTGTGCTTTGGAGGTGAAATCTGAGTGACATTCTGCCAAATTTCAGTCAGGTCTCCCATGAGTTTGTCTGCACTATGCTGATGGGGCAGCCTCGCCCTCTGTGGAAGCCTTCCTGCTTGTACCTGCAAATACTGGGATAATCCATAGCCCAGGTTTATACATCCTAAGTGATCAGGCTAGCGGTTTCCTATTTGAGCTCTGATTGGCTTTCAAATACAAAAATTTAAAAAAATAAAAAAAAAGAAAAGACAAGACAAGACCAAACTACTTGTTTTGTCTGTGCAAGGTAAGAGCAACGGCACAAAATCAAAAAGCTGAGATTTACTTCACGATGACCCTTTTGGACTTGATTTGCTTCCTTAAATAATGGTCCCATTGATGCTTCTACAAAGTCTGATGGAAAAATGACGCTGGGGATGGTCACGGACAACACATGTTCTTGAAGTACACAATGGCTGCTGAGAAAATAACGGCACTTGCAAAGCAGAAGGTAGAGCAGCTGCTTTTTTGCGCGACAAGAGCAGGGGTCAGGTTAGCCACCGCACAGAGCCAAACGTCCTTTTCCCCCATGCCTCATCACTAACAAACAGCGGTGGCACACACAACATACCTGCGTTGGCAATTACAGGCTAATATGCTCTGGGTTTTCAGGCTTGCCAAGCCTGCAGAAAACACTCCCTAACAGTGCGTGCCCTCCTGCAGGCATATTAATAAATCCAGCAAATGAATGGAGGGAACTAAGAGGGATAGTTGATGTTCCCTTGGGATTCCTCTAATGAAAGGCTGCTGGGCCACAATACAATACCCACCCCGCAACAGATCGCTGCCAAAAAAAGGCTGCGTGAGCTCTCCTGCCGAGGTACCCTGTCAGAGTCAGCTAAGAAGCTGTAAAATAAAAAAAGTTGCATCACCTGGGTCTCTTCTCCAAGCAGAAGCATCACAAAACTTCAATTCTCTTCTCCCAGCAACAAGTCGAACTTCAAGCGGCAAGTCAGAGGCTGCACTTGCCTTTCGGCAATGCCCTGAACCAAGGTAACGCCAAGTAAAAGCGGAGTTCTCTGCCTTACTTCAGCTCTCCCAACATACTCATTATCATGGTATCTGTGTACATCTGTGTTTGGGTATGCTGCTAATAGAGAAAAGCCATTGCCTCTCCACGCTTCATTTCTCTCGTGTGCCTCGCAGAGCCAGGCTTCTAGTGGGAAAAGAGAAAGCAATCAAGTATCTGATGAGCAGGAGATGTGCTCTCCCCCTCGTGCAACTGCTGTGTTAACAGGATTTAAATGTGCAAAGATGTGTAAGGAAAAAACCCTTGGCTATATTTACATGTCTATATGCACACCCCGATCCAACTAGCAAGCGTGACCACTCAGACACAAGCTATGCCAGGAGGTATGCACACACCCCCACGCCTCTAACCTGAGATTTAGCCCACTCTTCTGGCTCTACACTCCCCACCGGTGAGACATTGCTCTTAGATGGTCCAGGGGCAGGACTGTAATAAAGACAAGGAACACCAAATGCTGAACTGCAGCCTCCTGGAGCTGGAGCAGCCCTTCAGAGACATATCAAGCCACAGCAGGATGACATCCAGCCATCGCTCAGCATGTGCCCTCAGGTTCTGTCAATACAACCCACAGCCATTACCACTAAACACCCCAACACCAGATGCTCTCTTGCTTCGTGTCCTTCTTGGTGACGGTTCTTTAGAGCAGAGGATGTGTATTATCTGTCTTTTGGCTGAGCCGAGGAAGGTGCAGGCAGCCAACGTGGTAGATTTGCTGTTAGCCGGTAACAGGAGGCCCACGGGACATCACTTCTCATCAGTCACGAGTCAACTGATTTTGTGCAAACTGGCACACTAGAAAAGATGGATTGTCAGGAAAATCAAGCCTCCCACAGTACCTTGTGCTACAGCCGCTGGAAGCTCTGCCTCCTGATGTATAGAGGAAATAAGGCAGGTTTTTTAGGGAGATGTAATGTCTAGACCCTATCAGATGGGACAGCTTTGTAACAGGAAGAGCTCTGGGGCTGAAAGGGAAGAGAAGGGCAAACATCCACAGGAAGAGAGCAAAGTGTCAGGCAGAAGAAGCAGAAGCAAGAGACCTAGGGCTCAGAAGAGAAGGGCGAAGAGGATGGTGAGGTCTTTCCTGGGAAGAGCAGTCTACCCTGCCATGGTGGGCAGAAAGAACAGTGGTGTGAAGGCAGAGAGCCCTGAGAACATGATGCCAGAGCACATGCCGCAAAGGCGACAAAGAAGACATGCAGGGGAACCCAAGAAGCAGAGAAGAAGGGAACAGATGCAATGAATTCCATGTGCAGAAATGGCAAATCACAATATTCCCACATCGTACAATCCCACCCTGCAGATTCCCATCCAACCGCAGGTCACTGTAGTAAACTGGAATGGGAGCACCTTTTCCTTTCCCCTCCGCAGCCCCCTCTTCCACAATGCTTGAATGCTCAAGTTTTTCTTCCCTCACTCCTTAAAATGAAAAGATAGTAAAAAGTAACCCTTGTTTGCCCCAGAGTCCTCGCTGCCCTCTGCTCCACGCCGCCCTGCAGCCTTCAGAACAGTGATCCAGCTGCCTAACCAAAGACAGACAAGGTCTCGATGACAGCTAGATCAAACAGCTCAGCTGCAGACCCTGTGTCATTCATTTCATGGCCAAATCATCTGTTTCATTCACTAAATATATATATCAAACTACAAAACAGTAGTTGACAAAAGAGGTCTATCTCCTCTATGTGGCCAAGTTGAGCCACCTCACATGGAACCCCGTATGGACTTTTGCTAATTTAAGCAAGACCGAAAGTTCACAGCAGAAAGGTGGACGCTAACTCCACTGCCTACTTCCAACTGGGAAAGGCTGATGCCTGATCTTCTCTTTTACCTACAGGTTTTTAACAGTCAGGATTTTCAAAGCACCTCTGTAGCTACTAGTTCCCAACAAGCTCAACGGCATGATTTGCATCACATTTGGTTCATCCACACCTTCCTTAAAGTGCTGGGCTGTCACCTCCATGTGCTGTTGCCTGAGTCATCCATCGATTGATTTCTTCTATTCATCAGAGATGTTACCCACCAAGAAAAGTTATTTTCCTCATTTAGCCCGTGGACTACAAGAGCACTAAGTTCACCCTCACCCTGTGGATCTCTACACACAACTGACATAAAATCAGCAGTTTAAATAGTAAAAAGCACTGACAGGGACACACAGACGAAAAATTCCACCGATACAAGTAAGGTTATGGTTGGACTGGATGATCTTAAAGGTCTTTGCCAACCTAGATGATTCTATGATTCTATTATATTCAAGCCTGATTGGTTTCTATCCTACAAAAAGTCCATCCCATAGTATATTTGTATTAATAGGATACTCTCACACATGTGGGTAAGCACTTACACAAGGGTCATCATATGTATTTCTCTTGAGCCAACGACATTACACTGAACACAAAGTGTGTGTATATTTACAAGACTCCAGTTTCATTTTGGGTCAATTCACACATTAGGATTTCTCCTATTTGTTCAAACCAGCCAAGATCGCTACCTCACAGAACATGAAATAAGTGAAGGAAAGAGGTTGGCCTGGCTGGGTAGTCTGCAAACCCACCTCAAGCCCACATCACAGAGCCGGTGCACAGCTTTCCCGAGACAGTTTGTGTGTTTAACAGGAAACACCTCCAATAAATATGCTCCAAAAAGGGAATCTTGGAGAAAGAAAAACAGCTCTAGGCAGGAAAAGTGTAGCACTACAACACGGGGGTTTTTTTCAGTGCTACTAACAAACAAGAGCTCGAATATCCCAATCTCACTTTGCAATTTGAAAGTCTGGGAGCCCATTTTCTACTTTGAAACCAAGCACCGGCGCTCAAGTTTGGCTATCTGTGCTCAGGCACTAGTTTCCAAGGAAACCAGTGACTGCATGAGCGTTGCAAAATGCAAGTCCTGTGCTTTGCTGTTTCACAAGTACACTGGAGCTACCTCTGTGACACAAACCCTTCCAGGTAGGTGCTTCACCGCTGCTTCCGAAAGACCTTAATAGAATTCCAGCTGTTCAGGATGTTGGTAGATGCAATGCAGAGCCAAGCAACGTCCACCTGCAAGCAAACCACTTTCTGTAGATTTCGAGAGGAGAAAGGAATTATCTATGTTGGTTTAGGCTCCGGTGTAGCAAACGCTTTTGTGCTTTCCTGTTCCATCAGCCCTTCAAAACAAAGACAAGCCTCACAAAACGTGTCAGGGACTTCTACGCCTGCAGTAACCCCTAGAAACGGCAAAACAGCAGATCAAAAACACTTCTACAAATATTTATCCTTTAGTCTGCTACAAATGCAAGTATTTGGGCACCACAAAAAGCCAAAAGAGAAGAAATACCAGCAGCACAGAGCATCATTTATGACAGTCAGTGCATTTAAACCACGACCAGTTCAAAAAGCAGAGCTTTCCAGGACCCCTCACCTTAAGACAGGGTTCGTATTCAATGACTTCCAAAATCTTAGCATCCCACAGTATCTATCCACAAGCAGGAAAACCAAAGAAACAGACACATATCATAGAAAGGTTTGGGTTGGAAGGGACCCCATATCAAGCCACTGTGCCCTTTCTAACTCTAAATGACAATTTTCTCCCCTTGGCTTGTAGTTTGCATCTCGTGCTCAGCGAGACAGTGATTAATACAAGCTCGGCGTCCACTCGCCCTCCCAGCCAGCCTGCAAGCAGCTGGTTGCTCTGAATTTTGTGCTACTATGTACATTTTTGCTCAGGATCAGCACTCTGATCTGGGTTTTGGGCCTTTTTTATTTGTTTCAGATGTGAAAGACGCAGGCTGTGTTTAGGAACACAGGATGATAAGGCTCAGGACAACTTCCAGAGTCTGGAGAGAAGGCATTCCTGTGCCTGGTCCAGGATCTCAATCTTCTGTGGATGTACTTTAAAATCACCCACCTACAGCATTCACAGTAATATAGGTAAGAGGAAAAGGGTTACTTCTGTAGAAAATTAACTTACAGAGATTTATTACAATTTTTTAAAAAGAATCACAGAATGGTGGGAGTTGGAAGAGACCTGTGGAGATCACCTCGTCCAGGCCTCCTGCCAAAGCAGGGACATCTGGAGCAAGTTGCCTAGGACCACAGGTTTTAAGTCTCCAGAGAAGGAGACTCCATGACCTCTCTGGGCAGCCTGGGCCAGGCTCTGGCACCATCACAGCAAAGATCTTTTTCCTCATGTTCAAGAGGAATCTCCTGGGTTCCAGTTTGTGCCCGCTGCCCCTTGTCCTGTCACTGGGCACCACTGACAAGTCTGGCCCCATCTTCTTGACCCCCACCCTTCAGATATTGATCAGAGCATTGATCAGATCCCCTCTCAGTCTTCTCTTCTCCAGGCTCAACAGCCCCAGGGCTCTCAGCTTTCCTCAGCACAGAGATTATTCAGTCCCTTCATCATCCTCACAGCCCTCCATAGCTGGACTCTCTCCAGTAGTTCCCTTGAACTGGGGAGCCCAGAAGTGGACACAATACATCATGGGCGGCCTCACCAGGGCAGAGTAGAGTGGCAGGAGAACTTCCCTCAACGCACCCTCCTGAATGCACCCCAGGAGACCATTGGCCTTTTTGGCCGCAAGGGCCCTTTGCTGGCTCACGGTGAACTTACTGTTCACCAGGACTCCCAGGTTCTTCTCTGCAAGGCTGCTCTGGAAAGGTCAACCCCTCACCTGTACTGGTGCAAGGGAGTATTCCTTCCCAGGTGCAGGACTCTACACTTGCCCTTGTTGAACTTCATGAGGTTCCCCTCTGCTCAGCTCTCCAGCCTGTCCAGGTTGTGCTGAATGACAGCACACTTCTGGCCCATCAATCACTCCTCCCAGTTTCATATCACCAGCAAACTTATCAGCAAACACACCGTTTTCATGTTAATGACCACCTTCACTTCAGCGCTATTAAAAACTACTGTACTCACTGCAGAGTTTTGCATATAATCACCCTGACGCTTTCAATATAGCTTCTGACCAGAACTACTCTGCTTTAAAAGGTAGTGTACTTATACCGCCCTGCTAAAATTAATATCCAAAAGCAGCAGAACTTCAGAGAAGTACGTGCTGCTTATTGCTACTTAGCAAGCCTAAAAAATAATTGAAATGGCTGAGACATTTAATCTTGCCATCACTCTTCAGACAGAAAATAACAAAGCAAGTGTGTGGCTTAAACAGCTTTGTCCGGTTTTTTACCTTCCTTTGAATACAGCACCTCTGGTACTCCAAGTTTACATCCAGCACAAACACCACATGACTGACCAAGCGCACTTCAGAGACGATCCGGAACATGACGTGCCAACACAGAAAAACCTTTGTCCTCTGCATAATAACTGAATGCCACCCGGTTATGCCTCACCACCAAAGCCTTAGAAGGCTGAATTGTACACAGAGCTCAACCACCAGCAACCTCCTGCTCACCGCTTCACTCCGCATTAAGCGGCACAGACTCCGAGGCGTGAATCACACGCGTGCGTCCCGCATAGAGGAAAGCCCCGTTCACCACCAGCACCACCACTGCCAGCCAGACCTGTCAAAACAGAGCCCAGTAACACTTGACTGGTTTGTACTCACCACCATCCTTGACTTGCTGCATGTCAAAAATTCAGTCAAGAAGCATCCTGGCTTGGATCAGCGCTAGTGTGGCCAGCAGGACTAGGGCAGGGATCATCCCCCTGGACTTGGCACTGAGGAGGCCACACCTTAAAATCCTGGGTTCAGCTTTGGGCTCCTCACTCCAAGAAGGGCATTGAGAGGCTGGAGGGCATCCAGAGAAGGGCAATGAAGTTGGAGAAGGGTCTAGAGCACAAGTCTGGTGAGGAGCAGCAATGCTCTTGGCCATATCTCATATTGGTGGCCATGCCAACTTTTCTCACAGACCAGTGGAGAGATGCTGCCCCATCCCCACTCCATATAGATCAGTAAAATCCTCACCCTGAAGTCCTAACTCCCTAAATTCTGCAGACAAAAAAAAAAAAAACCAAACCCACTGACATTAATGGATGGCAGCATTTAATCAAAAATTAGCAAATCTTTCCAGGCACTCAAATTCTTTTCCAGAACAATGTTAAACTACACTCGGATTCAACATTGTATCTCATAAAAGCAAGCACACAAGTTAATTACTCTCAAGCAAATGATAAATGAATTTCAACTCGTTGCTGGACAACCAATAGCAAATTACATCTTGCTACCGAAAAACAAATTTCAGGTTGCACCACTACATCCATCTCTGCTGGCTGCTTTTCACAGAATGGTTTGGGTTGGAAGGGACCTTTAAAGCTCATCTCGTCCAACACCCCTGCACTGAGCAGGGACATCTGCAACTAAAGCAGGTTGCTCAGAGCCCCGGCCAACCTCACATGGAATGTTGCCACCTCTCTGGGCTACCTGGGCCAGGCTCTCACCACCCTCAGCATAAAAAATTTCTTCCTCCTCTCCAGTCTAAATCTCCCTCTTTTAGTTTCAAACCATCACCCCTGGTCCTGTCACAACAAGATATAACAGATATGATTATTGATATGTTCTCTGCAGATGACACCAAAACCAGGAACTAAAAGGACTAAAGAGGCCACCAACCCTTGTCCGATTTCCCTGCTCCTGTCCCACATTTCACCACGGTGGGAGGGTGTCTCAGCACCTGATCACAGGTCCCTCAGCCATCTCAACCATCAGTTTCTAGTGGATAAACTACGTTGCAACCATCCCCAAAACTATTTCAGAATGAGGAAAGCGCGAGGCTTAAGAAAAGAGGTTGGAGTTTGGGTTGTTTGGGCTTTTTTAGAACTATCATTTGCGCGTTTTAATTAACGAACGGGTCCCGGGTACCACGGAATACACAGTAACAAATACTGGCAGACAATTTTATGCAAACACTTTAAATACGAAATGCTTTTCAACTATTTCTAGGGGGGTTATGACTATTATGATCACTTAGAAATATGCCTCTAGCCCACAGAAGACGTGCACATTCACCTTCAAAGAACCAATTTGGCCGTTGAAAGGATTTTGTTAAAGCTCTTGTACGTATGTTGTACTTTCCCTAAGGCTACACAACCAAGTACTTCATTTTGTTTTTCAACCAGAACTCTTAAATACGACTTGCAGGCTGCTCCTCCCCCCAGGAACAAATCTCTGGGATTTTGGCAGACGCCCCAATTTTACATTCAAAGCATTCCTAAATCTGTTAACCCACAAAACCAAGGCATTTTTCCGCTTACTCAACATTTTTTGCAAATGATGCAGCATTTTGCCGTGTAGTGGGGTCTACACTATCTCCGACAAGAAAGCATCGAGACCTACATGGTTCTTCACACTAACAAGCTCTCTTCTACTTTTTTTTTTTCCCTCTGGAAAACAAAATACACCGAACGCAGCCCAAAAAAAGCAAGCAGCTGTTGCCAATCACCAAACCACACAGCCTTTTACAATTAAAGTCCTGGGTGTTTACCCTCAGCAAGCACAAAACAACGAAAGCGAAGGGACAAGAGTTTTGGCTCCCTCGTTAAAAAGGCTGTTCTTTGGTCCATGGCTCCGTAAATATCTTAATTGGAATAATGACCGGTTATTAATAATAACGACCACAAGTGTGGTCTCGCAGTATGCTTCTCATGCTGAGGGGCTGTCAGCAGCCAGGATATATCCTGCGAGAGATTGAAGGTGCAGAAAACCAAACAGCAGCGATTTTAGAAGATGAATACAAAGGCTGATGAAGATGCCAGTGTCTGGCTTCTCCAGTAACTTAGAAGAGAACAGCAGGATGTGTCCCTCCACAGATTTTAGCTACAAACACCTCACGTGAACCCACAAAGTCCCATTTCACATTAAAAAGCTAAAAGCTTAGAGGCAAAACGAACCCAATCCTGCAACTAAACCTCTTAAGACTTGGAAACAGATCATTTTTAACGTACGTGCATCTTACATGGTGGAGGTTGTGTCCAATGTACAATGTTGGAGGAAATTTAATGGCATTTTTTTTCCTATATGAGGCAATCAAATTAACCATCACGCTTAAAAGCCATTCTGAGTTTAACCGCTTCATAACCCAGAATCTTCCACACGGAATCACAGCAGCTTCCATAGCCACTTACCACAGAGTCAGACCCACAGGCATCAGAAGTGTACCATGGCCCTCATGATCACTCCTTCTCCAACAGACTTTTTAATACTACAGATTCTACCAATCTCCAGCTGCTCCACCAAATCAGGAGGACAGATCCAGCACCACTTCACCACAAAAACACCACACAACCGAAGGTTTCCTGTGTTCTCCTACTTCTGTATAATGCTGGAAAACAGGGCGATACACTGGTGGCTTGTCAAAACCAAAGGCTGGATGCCATCACTTCAAGAGTCACTGAGTTTCGGCACTAATAGGGCAAAAAAGCCAACCCTTCTTTGCATATTTTCATAGAATCGTTTTGGTTGGAAGAGACCTTTAAGATCAAGGCCAACCCTTAACCCAGCACCGCTATGTTCCTAACACTAAACCACGTTCCTCAGCACCTCACCTACACATCTTTTAAACCTCTCCAAGGATGGGGACTCCACCACTGCCCCGGGCAGACTCTTCCAAGCCTTGACAACCCTTTCAAGGAAGACATTTTTCCTAATGTTCAGCCTAAACCTCACCTGGCACAACTTACGGCCATTTTGTCTTGTCCTATTGGTTTGGTAGTTCCTGTTCTGGTACCAGGTCTTCTCCAACCTTAACTGCTAGTACCACCACAAACAGTTCTCTTCAACATCAAAATGTCATCAAGATTGTGTCACCTTTGTTTAATCAAAACAAGGACCCCTCCTCAACCACACGCAAACACTGTGTAAGCCATATTTGCAACTGCATGTAGAAACACATACGAAAAAAAACCCCAAATGTAGGTATTAATGATCCCAAACAAACTAAACCTGTTGTGTTTCCTCACCAGCTGCGTTTCCTCACCCAGTCTCCCAGGTACATCCACCACTAACAGAAGAAAAAGGTCATCCGGGTTGTATTTTAATCATAAGAACTACAGTTACGGATTTAGGCAAGTACCCACAATAACCATCTATCACCAGAAAATGTCATGTCATCTCAGTAAGTGTCCATCCTGGGCTTTGAGGGCTTCTCATCACCACAACATGACAGCTCAAACAGAAGAGCAAATGCTTCCTAAGGCAACACGTGCTCCCGAAGCTGTGAGCAAGTATCTTTTCCACCTCAGTGATTAAGGGCTGAAGCTGCAGCCCGACTTCAACATTTTAATTAGTATCTGAATATTGACCACGGGAGGTCAATCTGAAACACTCCCTCAGCTGGGTGGTGCATGTTTCACCCATGTGAGACTATGGCAAGGCATTTATACAACAGACAAGTAAAATTTAAGCTGGAAAACATACATTCAAGGCTTTTTCAAGCTTCCTACATATTTCACCACACACAGCAGACAACCCAGGCTGGTTCTGCTGAGACCTGAAGGACGTCCCTGAGGACTGGGGAGCTCAGTTCACACTTGGAAGGCACGAAGGGGTGAACACACACATCCCCGTGACAGAAAAATAAACATTTTTGGATGGGATACCACATCCTACAGCTTAACTGAGGAAATTAATGCCTGTGGGATGCCTTATCCCGCCTTAGACACTTACCAGACACCTCACGGCTTGCACAGACCCTCTTCAGCTCACGGGGAGCCATGTGTTCGCCCCCTAGGCTCCACTTTTGGGGTGTTTTTTCTCACTTTTGGTGTCGGCTTGGTTCGGGGTTTGGGGTTTTTTTGGCTCTACCACAGCTTCTCCCCGCCACCCTTTTGAATCGGGAGCCGCGGCCGTTCGCCATAAAAGGGCAAAATATCTGTGGAAGAAACGGCGGCGAAACGGGCTCCAGGGCTGGAGCAGGCGAAGCAGGGGAGCCGGGCCAGCCGGCCCGCCACACGGCGACCGGCCCGGGGGCGGCCCGAAGCGGCGGGGTCGCCCCACGGCGGCTTCCCGCCCACCTTCCCCGGGCGGGAGGCCCCGGCGCGACGGTTGCCGGGAGACGGCAGGGCCCCGCCATGGCGGCGGGAAGGGCCGAGGCTGCGCGGCCAGGGCAGCCCACCGGGGACGGCCAGCGAGTCCCGACAGCGAATGCTGCTCGGATATCCCCGGTCAGGGCAATGGGGTATGGGCCCCCCACCTCCCCTGCAGCCCCCGCGCCGCCCGGCCCCGGGGTGAACCCTGCCAGGAAGGCTCCGTGGGGCTTTGAAAGGGCCTCGCCGGAGCAACGCAGCGTCGAGGCCGAGGGCCCCGTCCACCATGTGCCCCAGCAAGCGGCCTGCATCCTCCAGAACCCAGAGTGACCCCAACCACCCGGGTGGCTTGAACCATCCTCCGCTGCCCCAGCGCTCCCTCCTGGTTCATTCGGGTGATGGGGAATCTCGGGTGCAACGGAGACGCGGATCTGCCCGGGAGGTCGAGCCCCGGCCAGCCCCTGTCACTCTCCCTGCACATGGAGCCAGGCGCTTCAGCAGCAGATAATGTCTTTTTTTTCTTTCTTATTTTCCTTTAAGGGGTGCTGAACCAAATGCATTGCGATTTATTGACTAGAAAAAGATGCCGGCGGGGCCGCGGGTGGGGGGGGGGGGGGGTGCAGTGATCCCGGTCCTGCGAGGTCTCCGTTTTCTCCATTAAATTAAAATTTGCCTAGTCTGCGGCAAGCGCGAAAGCCGGAGAGAGCATCTCCTGGGCGCGCTGCGAGACGAGGTTCCCCCACAACTTTCCCTGCCCGCCGCCACCCGCACAACCCTCCACCGGAGCGGGACGCTGCAACGAGCCCTGCCGCTGCCATAACCCCCCCACACACACCCCCCCAAAACACCAGCACCCCCCGAGCCAAGGCGGCCAGGCTGCTGGAGAGCCGGGCACCGCACTTCCCCCCGGGCTCCCAAGTTTTCCTGCCCATCTGCGAATCGCTCCCCGGAGGATGCCGCTGCCCCCCGCCCCGGAGAGGACAGACCCCTGGGTTTCTCCCGCAGCGGTGAAGCCCCCGAGCCCGCGATGCGCTCCGGTTTAAGGCCCCGGCGGGACTATGGGGGGGGTGGAGGCTGGTCCGACCAGCATCCCGCCCGGGTGAACGCGACTCTCTCCCCCACCTCAGGCTCCCTCCCGTCGCTCACCCTCCGTCCCCGAGCCTCCCAGCCCGCAGCTCGCAACTTTGCCACCCCGGGATGGTGCGGGCGGCAGCCGCGCTCCGGGGGCTCCGCTCCCCGCCACCCCCGGCGGGCAGCGAGGCCGGGGGGAGAGGGGAAGAAGCACCCACCGGCTGCCCCGCAGGGCAGCGAGGGGAGAAGGGGGCGAGGGGAGCCGAGCGCGGCGGATGGAGAGGCGCGGACGGGAGCGCTCCCAGGTGGGTACCGCGGCGGGGAGGACCCGGCGCGAAGCCCCGGCTTACTGTGGGCTCTTGGGGTAGAAAGGAAGGGTGACGTGGCTGAGATCCTGGATGTCAAAGGCGGTGGGCTCAGCCGAGATGGCCTGCCGCTTGGTCCTCTGCTCCCCCTGCAAGGTGCCGGCGCTCTGCTGCTGCGCCTGCTGGGTGGCGGGCCGGATCACGGAGCGGTACTTGTCCAGCTCGTTCTGCAGCTTCTGGATCAGTTCGTCCTTCTGGTCCAACTCCAGCTCCAGCTCGTCGATGAGCGCATCCCGCTGCCGCAGCTCCTCGATCTTCTCCTGCAGCGCGTACTGTAAATCCCGCAAAGTGCCCATGGTCCTGCCGCCGAGCTCGGCCCTCGCCTCTCCCGGCAACTTCCCCCCCCCGCTTCCCCGCACTTGGGCCAACTTCGCCTCCGCCTCCCCAGCCGGGCCCGGCCCGGCGCGGCCCCGCTCCCCGCCGGGGCCCCGCCGCAGCCGGACCCCCGCCGCCGGCACCGCGGCTCCGGAGCCGGGCTCTGAGGGGCGATTTCGATCCGCCTGCGTCAGGCTGGGCTGGAGAGGGAGCGGGAGACACACACACAACACACACACGCACCCCCCGCCACGGCGAGGGGGAGGGAAGCAGGGAAGGCGGTGGGGAGGATGCACATGCACTCCCCGCTCCCTCCTTCCCGGCCGCCCACGGCCCGGCCCGCGGGGTCGCGATGGCGGAGGGGGCTGGCGGGCGGCTCTCCCCCCAAGCCTGGGGCTGCGGGAGCCGCTGCCGAGCCCTCTTTCCCTCTCGCTGGCCTTGTGCGGGAGGACGCCATCAAACAGGTCCTGGGAGATGGCGACACGGACCTGCCCTCTCCGTCCTGCTTGCGGGTTCTCTCCCTCCCCATCCTCCGCCCCCGGCACGGGTGCGACTTTTTCCCCCCCTACAGAACTTGCCTCCCGTTTACTCTTTGTTTTTCCTCTCTCTTTTAAAATAGCCGGATTTGGGTGCTTGCTCCTGAAAGCAGAAGCCAGCGCTTGGCATGGCACCTGCTCAGTCTCAGCAAGCTCCGGGCTCCAAAAACCCAGATTTTACCGTGGATATCGGTCAAGTGTGGCTGTGCTGGCAAAGCCTGGAGGCAGGGCACGCACATCAGAGCACTAAGGAAAAAAGCCCCTAACTTACAACATGGGAAGCAGGCTTCTTTTCCGTGCAGCCCCCCAGACCCCCCTGCAAGCATGAGCTAGTTTCTGCCATGCCAAGCGTGGCAGGATTGGCACAGGCTGCCTCCACCACACCTGATGCTGTGGGAATTCCTGCGTGCCAATAAGTGGCTGCGCACCCGTTCTACCTACGAGATACAGTCCACGGGTCTGCGGCACAAAAATAAACCCCCCAAAATATATAAATGAGCCGCATCGGCTGAGCCATCGGTGCCAAATGGGTCTGTTCTCTTTCGCCTTGCCCGCGTTCGGGAGGCGCGGAAGGAACAGCGGAGTACGCGGTGGCCAGTGCTGCTCAGGGGTTTGGCCTTCTGAGGCTGAAAGAAGGTTCTGCGGGCAAGAAAAATAGCTGTTTTGGGGGGTTCTTGGTAAGACTGTACAGCCTGGAGCCCCCTGAGCCCAGCTAGGCACAGGGCCCTGCAAGAGCTTCTGCAGCACCAGCACAGTTTGGTGCTCAGATTCTTCCAGGGCAGCAGAAGCAGCCGCTGCAGTTCCCTCTCCAGGAGCTGGATTTGGGGATGAGAGGGGGAGGATGCAGCCGTGGATACGTTTTTTGGAGGTGGTACCTACGTGTTTGTGTCTGCCATTAGCAGCGTGTCTAGATTCTCCCATTCGGGCACTAGATGGAAATGAGGCATCCAGACAGAGACCGTAATTATGGGATTGGGCTTTTGAAGTTTGTTGGTTTTGTTTTACTGTTACATACTGGTGCTTGGCCGAGTCCAACGTCCTTTCAACCTGCAGATGGTCTTTATAAAATAAATGAAGAAAATAAAAGAACGGCTGAGGAATCACAACCGCTCCATGCTGTTGTTTGAAAGGGCCTTGCCTCTCTTCATCAGCATGAGCCTTTGCAGATTCTTCAACATGTTTGATACCGCCAGCAATTTTTCAGAGGCACGTGAGAAAAGAAAAAAATTGGGTTATATAAAACGCTTCAGCTTTCAGTCCCTTTGATGCATATGTGCCAGGCACAAAAGCAAAGTCCCTTGGTTGTTTTCACGGGTTGCCAATGCACTTTAAGTTCAGCAGCATTTTTTTACTGTGTATGCCCTCAATTTCAATCTCACATGACTCGCTAGGAACAAAAGTACCAAGTATCTTCGGAAAATTTCCATTTTAAAGAAGATCGACATTAAACAGATGTATTCCTGCTGCCTACAAACTAGAAATCAATGATAAATGAAATCTTTTTATAGCATTCAGCCAACATGCTTCAAGGTGTATTGTTTTTCTCCCTTCTGAAGTGATACCATCTTCTGTCTGAGGGCAATATGGTTAAGTGAAGCCCACCAGGCTTCAAAAAAGAGTAAGAGCCCTGAGGGGAAACTTGAGCGTAATTTCTCAATGACAAGTGGTAAAGTCACGTTACTTGGTTTCTATTAGAGGTGCACAGCCTGGGACGGAGATAACAATACCTAGGTCAGAGAGGATCCAGAGAAAACCATGAGAAATTACGGGAAATAAAGCTGGCAAGGAATTTAGCTGAATATATCTAAAGAAAATACTTATTTACATACGGAAAGCAGATTTTCCTAAGGCCTACAAGGTCTAAAGAGAGATTGTTATGGCTCAGTTTTAGATTTGGGACTATAACCAGTGGCTGTCAAGTCTAAGGCCACTCTTCCCCTGATTTAAGGATGAGGCCAAAGCAGCTCAAAGGGCTTCACAACCTGACAGCCGAGTTCTGCCACGGGAAGGCAGCCGCAGTTGCCTGGTTTGGGCTATTCACTGCTTTCCCAAAGAAACTATCAGGCGAGTGCAGATCTCCTCCCTGTGGTTCATACTTCAGGCTTTCCCAGTACCAGCTGGTGTGTAATCTCAGGGAACCCAGGCTACCAATAAAAATAAATCCCCTGATCCCATTCCTTTCAAGTTCCCAATAAAACCAAAAAATTCAGACTCCCAGAACAGCTGCTTTGTCTTCGTGACCCATCAAACTGAAAGAAACAGCTTCAGGGAGAAGAATGGCAGGAATGCACCAACTGGCTTGGTTTCGGGAGCACAGGGCAAAGCTGCTTGCAGTTTGTTAAGGCTACAGTCGTCCTAAAGCCTTTTTCTGATCCAGCCACTGTGGTTCTGTGTCTGTTTCTCCTCTTCAAACAGGTTCTGGTGTGCTTACAATATTGCTTCTCTGCACAGCTCCTAGGCTTTAATAGCTTTTGCTTCTAAACCTTTCAAGGATCATCTGCCACTGAATGCACACACTCAGCTGCCATCTTCCAAGCCAAAAACATATTTGAAAGCTTTCTATTCTACAAATGTCTCCTTGGGATCACCACTCAAAGCTCAGCTAGGAAGCGGGATCACTGACAGGCAAATGTCACCTTGCTACAGCCGGCCAGGACAGCGCGGACAGAGAGGCTGGAGATGCATCACTGAGTACATACATAAACATTTTCCTCCTCTTGGAAACATGGTTTTTCTTCCCTGCCTAATCCACTCCTTTTCTCTCAAAATACCTACGGGAGCAGATCGGCCTGTGGTAGAAAGTTGAACCTCCTGCATTTTGTGACGTATTTCTCTGCTGGCTGGGGCTTTGCACGGATTTGGGAAGGTGTGTGACCTACAGGACACCACCCATCGCTGTCACACAGCCGCTTGCAGAGCCAAATGCATTCCCTGTGTGCACATTCCCAGCAACACCTTTACAATGTGAAGAAGGAAAGACAGAAAACACAGGAAGACCTGGAGGAAAGCAGCACATATGGGAGCTGAACACTTGCAAAAAGCACGCTCTGACCAACTCAGGGCGCAGTCCACCCCTGAGAGTCACCACATCCCGTCCACGGGATGCTACCTGCTATTCCACCATGCACCCCAAATTCATGCCAGTCCCTCAGGCAGAGGAAGGAGTGCCACCTACTGAAACATGAACACATCGGACTGCTCCCCGCGGCACATTTGGCCATTCTGTTTGCCTTCTGCCCCAGAGCGCCTCCGGTAGCTCTTTCTGGGGCCACCGTGCCCTACAGATTTGCAGGGGGCAGCTGGAAAATAATTCAGCCCCCGCAGATAGGGATGAGGCTGGAAATACTGTGTCAAAGCAGCCTCACCAAGACCAAAGAGCAGGAATTTGTAGCATTTAGGGAGTGCTTCAGCCCAATTTATCTCTGGAAAAAGTGGTCTCGTGATGCTGGACATTCCCTTTTTCTTTGATCCTTTCTGGAGCCTCTAAAAATGGAGCTGAAACCCATTTGTTCCTCCCCACAGAAGGGATGGAGATCTCCACTCATTGCAGTGAGTGCTGCCTTTTAAACCCCATTGAGAGCTGAAAGTCAAATCAACATCTCTACTGGCTTATCTCAAGGATTTTTTGTTAGTATGTAGATTATTTTCATTATTAGTAAGAGACACTGAGAAGTAGCTCTTGTGAAGAGCAGGCAACTGCTCCAGCCTGCCCTAGGAAATCCTCCCAGGATGAGGATCACTTGGAGTATGAGTGCACAAGAAAAATAAAATAGCCCCAGACCTGTTAATGTTACCAAAAAATGCTCACTGCAGAGACAAGAAAAAAAATAATAGCGTGCTGTACTGCAATTGCTAATACGCTTAACTTTTTATATCGCATCAGGGGCGTACATAATAACACAAAAAATGAATGTTTGTGTCATGCGAGGCAAAAGGATAAGACATCCCTGTGTAGAATAGCACAGAATTACCCGGATAGCACGGTGGTTTCAAGACCTCCTCCCCTCGTGTGTGCAGAGGCATGTGCCAGAATCAGATTTAAGGTACCGGTTTCCCATTCTCCTTCGCGGGCCCTGTGCCCAGAGAAAATACGAAGGTGAAGGACCTAAAGCACGATGATCCTCCTCTCATCGTTTTCCCAGGCTGGAGGAACGCTTGTACCTGTGGTTCCTGCTGGGTGGGCTGCAGGGCTGAAACAGGCAAAGAGCATCACTCATCTTTATGGGAGGAACATGAGTTTTACGTAAGAAAGGCACAATAATTGTTCTCAATATCCAGAACACACATTGAACAAGCCTTTCAAAGCTTTTTCTTTCCATTAGAGCAACCAAAACAGTCCCTCTGACTTCCTTTCCCCACTGACAAGGCCCTATTCATCCCAGGCCTGCCTGTGTGTCTACAGAAACCACAGATCCACTGCTCTCCAGAAAGGTTCTGACACACTTTAGTTGAAAGATGTCTTTCTAAGTCAGGCTTTTTCTCCCATGATTGCATGGAAAGTTGGACTTTTCAACAGCTCACCCCATCAGATGGCTGCACCTCATGGCAGCTGGTCTCCACATCACTTCAGTGCTGGTTCAGCTGCTTGCGAGTCCCTACGGGGTAGGAGGGGATGCTACGGGCTTCCAAGTAGCACCTTCTCATATCTCCCGCCTAAATCTTTGGGCCTGGTCTTTGTCCAGGAAAGAGTAAACACATTTTCTGTACACGCCTAGATAGGAGCTGCAAATAGCAGCAGACCTCCTGGCAGGTCAGGTGTGGGAACCATCCTCCCTGATCCCAGTCCCTCCTGTTCATAGACACCTTGAGTGACTGGTTAAGTTTTTTCCCACCTGCCAGAAAGGGCTGGATGGCCCAGCAAGGTCAGACATGAGCAGATCTTAGACACATCTTCCTGTGGGCTGGATTAAGCCAGAAGCAGCTTCAAAATGATTCAGCCACCTTGAGAACTCTCAAGCAGCAACTTGTTCTGCAAACTGCCAACATAAATACCAAGTGCTGTTTTGCAGTTACTACCATTAGACACTGACCATGCCCCTGCTTTTCTCAGCAGTCCCAGGGCACTGAGTATGTAGAGCAAAAGCAGCTTTTAGACAAGGAGAGCCCTGGAAATACAGTTTTCTTTTGCTTTCAGCATTAAGCTATGGGCAAATGAACCCAGGGACCAATTAAACTCAACATAAGGATGCTGATCTAGCCTCGGAGCCATGAGATACAGAATATAATTGAGATTAAGTTTATAGAAAACTCAGTTGACATAGTTGTGGAAACAGATTTATTCTGTCTCTCATGGACATATCCATGGAATCGGGAGAAGCTGAAACATGAGAAGGAAGGTGGGAGCTATTTGTTGGATCTGAGGTCACTGATTTTCACAGAGACATGGCTGCCATAGCCAAGCCAGCTTCTTTGCACTTCTTATCAACCCAAGTTTAACCACCTGGGACAGCACATGCTTGGTGACCTTTTATCCTCACTGTTCAACATACATTCCTTGTCCTGCTGTGATATTTCAGTGTCACAGTGAAGGGGAGAGCTCAGTGACTTACCCATCAGGTGATAGCCCCATCAAACTGTGTGGGGTTACTGCCCAAGAATGGAGACAACCCAGCCTGATCACACAACAAGGACAACATTCTGATGCCTAACGGCTCTGCAGTTCATTCAGTCCTTGAACAACCAACATGCACAGGCTACCAGAAGTTTCCCACATCTCACTGTTCAGAGGCAAGACCCTTACAAAGCCCTTGACACAGCCAGAAACGCTACAGCTGCCTAACACACTGTGTATCACCTTTGTATTGCCTTGCTTAGGAAAGGCACTTGGACAGAGCATAGATCCGACTTTACCATGTTACACGGGCCAGGCAATCAGGAACTTAATGGGGTGTCAGGATATCTGGGGTCAAATACCAGCTTTCTGCCTTGGTTTCTGACTTCATCTGCTCCTACTAACCTCTCTCGCATGAAAGCATCTCTTCATTTGTCTTTATGTGGGACTCTAACTAGCAACAACTGCTTCTAGGGACATGTTTTGGAGTAGCCATTCTTGCATCAGTATTCAGCAGGATGCTGGTAACAACTTGCATTGACCAAATATGAGGTTTTTCTTGCAAGCCAGTCCACCATTTCTCATGAGATACTTCTAAAGCTCTACAAAAACACAGCTAAACTCATCAGCTCTTACCATGCAGTTACATCTTTTCCTTTTTCCAACCTCCATTGCCTTCAGTGACTTGCTAATTGTTTTTTTAGTCACAGTTCTCTGGTTACAAGAGGTGGAAAGCAAAGGACTCAGGAAGGTTTTTTCCCCCCCCTAAAAAATGCATTTTAATCGACACCAACTCATTTCTGCAGTCTGATTTTGAAGCTGCTTGATGCCATTTCTTAACTTCCTGGGTTTAGCAGTGGCAAACCACCTGCCAGCCCCGAGTATTTGCAGTTCTGGCTGCTCTCTTTCCTCACCCGTTTGGTCCCTGCCGTGTTTCTTATCTCTCCTTGCCACTAATGCACCAGTCACCTACCATAATTGCCTTGGTCTGTTGGGCTGATTTCTCCAGCCTTCAAAACAATTCATTTATATTTGAAATTGGATTAGAAATAAACACATATAACCGGGGAGAATCTCCATCCCTTATTGGATGTGAGGGGGAACATTGTTACCAAGGATGGGGAAAAGGCTGAGGTACTTAATGCCTTCTTTGCCTCAGTCTTTAATAGTCAGACCAGTTATCCTCATGGTACTCAATCCCCTGAACTGGAAGATAGGGATGGAGACCA
>JAVSBS010005511.1:34055-71631 GCA_033124195.1 Coracias cyanogaster | reverse complement strand
ACTAGGCCTTTTACAAGTCCTCATGGCTTTCTGAGCAGCCTACACAATGGAATATACAATTAAAAAAAAAAAAATCTGTTTAACTTTTTGATATGAATACAACAGCGTGTGTTTTTTTGGCTCCAGACAGGTTTTCTTTGATGGAGATTATCTATCTATCTATCTATTTATCTATCTATCTATCTATCTATCTATCTATCTGTTTATCCATCTATCTATCATCCATCCATCCATCCACACACCAAATCACTATGCATCCCTTGTCCTCACCTCTGGATGACAGACACAACACAGAATATTGTATTAAAGAGGCAGATGTATCAATACTTCTTTAATTATGTTAATTTAGTTATGTTACTTGCTTTCCAAAATCTGGTCTTTCTGACCATTGCAACACTGCTGCATTCACAAACCTTGCTGGGCTTTTTCTGGAACTCCAGAAAAGTGATGGTTCACCAGAACTTCCTATTTCTTAATACTAAACAGCACACGTTTTATCTGCTCCTTTTCACAGGTAGTAGCCTCATTCAGAGCAAGGCCAGCTTGTTGAAAGTATCTCAAAATTAATCATGTTCAGTTTTATTTCTGTTATAAACCAACACATCTTCTGCATGATAAAGGATGCCAAGCAACCCTGGCACCATCCGAGATTTCCTTTTCAGAAATTTTCTGTTGCTAGAGTGCTGCTGACTGTGAGCCAGCTGACACAGTACCTTCCAAATATAATGATGAATACAGTTAATGCTTAGACTCTTTCATGAAAAAGCCAGGGAGGAGAAAGGCCAAGAGGACTTTCAAAGTATATAACTTTGAGAATATTTGGTTTATGGTAAGCAAGCTAATATAAGAAGCTTGTTTTATTTCTCCACATCCATATGCTAATTTTCTGCTGAGCTTTGGGACTTCCATTGCATATGACTCCTTAAGTACTTTTATCTGTCAAATACCTCTCAATCTTCCCTTCTCTTTTACTCTTTTCTTACCTTCCGTAGCAAGAAAATACAGAGGTCACAGACTGTTGCTAGAATTGCTGATGTCAAAAGTTTGATTTTATACTCTCTTGGCAACTCTTCTATCCCATAAAGACAAGTGGCTATGTCTCTTCCGTAATTTGTATTTCTGCTACTGATACATCCTTGACCTTGTTTTCCTGGTCACCTAGTGGGAAAACACCAGTCGTCGCATTATATTTTTCCAAGGACTGTATTTTTCTTGAGGTCATCTGGATACTGACCACAAGCATCCTACGTTGCATTCCATGCAACTGCACCTGCTTATAATTTCATTTGCCTTTACAAAGATCCGCTGCTAGACTGTCTATAAATTATTATTGAAAATACAACGACCGTTTTTGGTTAAGAATTTCATCATTCTGTCATGCTGGCTTTTAAAAATTATAACACATGTAAAGATTTGATGCTACCTAAAGCCAAAATTCCCTGGATCATTTTTATTATTCTGGGAAGCTGACATGTTGCTGTACAATGCTCCGCCTTCTGGTGTGAACTATACCCTCTTCTGCTAAACACAGCTATCAGCTGTACTTTCTGCTTTACTACATCTTCCACAGATTTTCCATCTCCTTGCTCTACTGAAATTTTTTGATCTTTTAATTCTCAGTGTAGAAAATTCAGCAGAACTCTTTCCTTAGTTGTGTCTTCATTCTTTATTCAGTCAATATTGCCTGAGATTATCTCCCATTCTGCTACTAAAATAAAAGGAGTTATATTGCTACTTTGTCTTTTTTTTTTTGTTTTTGTGCTGGATCTTCTACCAGACTGAGATCTAGATGCAACTGAAATTGTGCAATTGTTCAGCTAGACTGAGCAGGGTGATAAAAGCTGCTTCCTCTTGAACCTGGACCTCCTTTTACATTTGACCCTTTTATATACTTTATCATTTCTGCCTATGAAATGAGCATCAATAGCTTCTCTTCATTGCAATTTGTTTCTGTCTCTGGCAGTTTCAGAGCATATCACTTATCACTGTAAGAACAGTTCTGAGAAACAGCAGAATCTGCTCTCATTGGGCTGTTCCCTTTAGAAGTAGAAACCTTCCTCTGTCTGATTTCTGGATCCAGCAAGGCCAGATATCTGAAACAGCAAAATAAAATTTCTCTAAGGCCATTTGCTATCTCTGTTCCAGTACTGAAATGACCACTGTTAACAAAACTGTCATGCAGCTTTCCCCTCAATTTTTCCCTTGCTTTATATTCTTATGTTTCTGGTTGCTTTTAGAGGCTATTGTTTATTTTGTTTCTTGGATGGTATGAGACAAAAGACGCAGCTGTTGACTTGCCCTTCATGAACTCCCTACCTACTATATCTTCCCCATATGATATATTATAGCTTTTCAGTAACATATTTTCCTTTTTTCCTCTCCAATATGTCTTGTCTCAATTTTTTATATAGTAAGAAAATACCACTAACATTCAAAAAAATTATCTTGAGAGTGAAAGTCACCATTTCTTTCCAGTACTACTCATAGTACGTATTTTTACAGGCAGCAGTAAATTCATTGACTGTCAAGATATATAGGAAAAGCAAAGAACCTCCGGAAACCTAGAGAAGCCCATATCTCACTTCACTAACCACATGGGCAACCTGTGCTGCTGATTTCAGATGACTGATTTCCTTCCTGTGTCCTCTGCTAAGAAACTCTTATTTAATCACATCCATGTCTACCTTAGGTTCCTAAAGTAATTACTATGAATCAGAGCCTCTGTTTGTTTACTTATACATTCACTGTCTACAAAGGATTTCATTTCAGGAAGTATCTAATCCTTTACCTCTGCTGGTGGGTTCAGTCAGTGACAACTCAAGAGACTGGTTTAATTTTGAGGAGAAACCCAAACACTTTGCATGTTTTTGGCTGGAGAACAAAAATGCTAGAAGTAAATTTTATGGTACAGTCTGACTGGAATCCCACTTTGATCTCTTAGTTAATTTATATAATTAATTCATTTTTAAAATTTTATACTTAAAAAGCGTGCTATTCAGTCATACATATCAAGTAAGTATTATGAATCTGTATTAATGTTTCCTTTAGTATCTGAAGACAGATGTTTTCTTTTTTCTCATATGAAGACATGTATGTCCTTAGACCCCATATGATATGTCAATAAAAAGATTTGTCCGAGATATACTCTCTTTCGCTTCCAATGGTATATTGTTCCACACCATATTTTATCAACAAGGCTCAATGGTTTTTATTGCATGCCTGTAGATGCAAGAAAGCTTTTGGCTTTTTTTTCCCCTGTTATTATTTCCTCTTTCCCTTTTCCTTTCTCTATCCTTTTCTCTTTCCATTTCCGTTTCCCTCTCCTTCTTTAGACTATGATTTTTCTAGTTTTTGATCTTGAGTACCTAAGTCCTTAAGTATGCTGATCTGGAAATTCACCTTTTTTTCTGCAAAACACCCTTGAGTTTTCTTGGCCCTATAGACAACATGGGAATTTCTCCATTGGCAAATGTACCCACAAAGGCCACCTGCGTGGGGAGTTGTTACTTTCTCTTTTTCTAATTCTTTTTTTTTTTTTTGGCCTCAGTTTTCCATATAATGATGCTGTACATGTACAGCTCAAATGCTTTGTATGCAGAACATACTCTGTTGGGCTCACAGTCATGTACTACTCCAGAAATATTTGGATTGAATCCCCATTTTTCTGCCTGCAATTTAGGGGTTTGCTAAGAGGATCTCATTTCAAGACTCTAATTAGAAACGGTCTGGAAAAATGAAGTACTCCAGGGCTAATCGTGAGATAGCTTGTTCTGCTGCTGATAATACCATAATTCACCTACTCCTTTGATGCTTGTAAAATGTTAACCTGTAATGCTTGTTAATTTATTTTTATTTTTAATGTGCTATAAAATTCTATCTTCCTTAATATTTTACGCTTTTATTTACATTTTATGGCAGGATACAAGGAAGCAGATTTCTATTTACCTCGCAGGGAAGTGTGCTGCACATGCAGTAACAACCACAAAGTGTTTCAGAGAAACAAGGTGTAAAGTTTGTGAAGCTCAAAGATTTTTTTTTTGTAGCATCCATGACCTGATTCATCGGCTTTTTCAGGTCTTGGTGCTAACATCTCAGCCTTTGTAAAACCAGCAAAAAAAATTTATCACCCCTTGTTAACAGCAAATTGGTGAAAAAAAGTACGTCTTTTTCTCTTTTTTTTCATGTTCCACCCAGCCCTCATCTGTGTGTCTAACACCCAGACAAAGAACTTGGAAGTGGGTGCCTAAATAGCATGAAAGAACTGAGCCCCAGACGCTGTTACAATGACTCTGATATAAAACTGCACAGAATGGAACGGACGGGTCCAACCTACAGTTATCACGCTCACTGATTTTTTTTCCTGTAACCAGTTCAGGTGATGCGCACACCCCTATGTACTGTGCTTTTACAGTGCGTTATGCTAGCAGCTCCTCATTCTCTTTGAAGCTTCAGGTTGTGACTTGCAATACTTTTAATTTTGGGACAGTCAGTGTTGACTTGAGATAATTACGCTTTTCTCTGAAAAGCCATAAAAGAAGAAAAGTAATAATTTGTATTTTATCCCTTTAGTTTATGAAGTTCTACATGCAATAACGCAAACGTTATGAATAGATACATGTTTTCCTCATCTTTTTTTCTCACCAACACATGGCTGAAAATGATTTTTTTCCACAGTTTTGCAGTTATGAGGAAAACTTTCTTGTTTGAAATACATTTTTAATTTTAAAAAATTGAAATTATTTTTAAAAGACATATTAAGCATTATCTAATGCAACAGTTCAGACATCCCATTTATACCTCTCAATTTTCTAAATTGTTGGCATTCAAAAGCAAAGTCCAAATAACATAAGACATTGCCAAAACTGATTCTGAATTTGCCGTAAGAAGTTCTTGTGTAAATACTTGTGTGCCCCTAATAGACTTTGGTGGAAGGGTCTCTGAAACCAAAAGGAAGGCTCACAGATGAGGAGAAGGGATTATTTTTATCATCTCATTTACTGCAGAGACTGGATATAGTGTGTATTTATTTGCCCAACTGCAACCATAAACTAATGCAATGTTTGCCTGTCATACCACATCATCCCAGCAAACAGTTGCTTACCACAGTTTGAAACCCGAAGCAACACATGCTTTAGTGTGAAGTCCCCTTTTAGTGGTGTCCCATAATTTGGATTAATTACTTCCACCCATCTGTATCTGGAATTAAAGGATCTGTCCTGTAGTTTTGTAGAAAATTATTCAAAACAAAAAAGGCTTTCATTCGGACTGAAATGGCATCACACAATGGCAAGACTAAAAACTGAATCCATTTACATATTCAGGATACTATAAACCAGGCTCGAGCTTTAACTGTATTTTTCTTTGATAAATACCATGCAAAGAGAAAGGAGAATTTTATGCTTAAGTGCAGTTGTATGGCTGCAGGAGTTGGCAAAACTGATGAGCTGAATCCTGCAAGTTACGTGAGGACACTGAATTTACCACTGTAAGAGCTCAGCTAACTTTAGGAACAGAGTTGTTGCCATTAGCAACACGCCACTCATTTATAGAGGGAGTGATGTTTATCACTCAGTGTTGCTCTGAATTTTTAGTGCTTTATTAAAAAAAAAAAGAAAAAGATGTCGCTGTGTTTATTTTGTACTAGCTCTCGTCTTGTGCTGGTTGGAAACTAATTTACCAGTGCAAAACTAATTTACTAGTGCAAAGTGCAGCCTGCACAGAGCCACACACCTGTATTTGCTATTAAATGTATTTACTTTGCTCGTGTTTTATTTCAGAGCCTGGGGAGTGGGGGGAGTTTACTTGGATTCTGCATTCCTCTGCACTGGCTTTTTTACTCTTCTGACTGTAAAGTCTCAGAAAGCCATTTCTTAATCCCCCACATACAGCTACGGAAAATTTTAAGTCAATAATATAAATTTTTATCAGTCTTATTTTGACAATACACACTCTCCTTCCTTCTTCTTTTGATATTACTACTTATACTATAATGTTCTCTCTAGTTGCCTCAGCATAGCTCTCTTCTGTCAAGTAGATCGTGTTTCTTCTTTCACTCTGAGGGTGGAGAGACACTGGCACGGGCTGCCCAGGGGAGCTGTGGGTCCTCCATCCCTGGAGGTGTTCAAGGCCAGGTTGGATGGGGCCTTGAGCAACCTGGGCTAGTGGGAGATGACCCTGCCATGGCAGGGGAGTGGAACTAGATGATTTTTAAGGTCCCTTCCAACCCAAACCTTTCTATAATTCCTGGTTTTAGTTTCTGAAGGATTTGGGCTATGGCTCCCTCTTCTTCTTCCCTGATGCTGACTTTCTGTATTTTCTAAATATTGTCCTCCTCTTCCGCTTTTGTATTCTCCCTCTGTATCATCAAAATCGTCTTGATCATTGGGTCTCTACTCTGGGTGTTACTATTCCCTTATCATCTC
Source organism: Coracias cyanogaster (assembly GCA_033124195.1). NCBI lineage: Eukaryota > Metazoa > Chordata > Aves > Coraciiformes > Coraciidae > Coracias > Coracias cyanogaster. Next base: position 65,209 of record JAVSBS010005511.1, on the reverse strand, counting down.
GACATATAATTTTCTGTGATTCTCAGCCAGTTTATTAGCAGCTCCTATCTTGACTATTGCAACGTTTTCCCCATTTATTACTTGACATCATAGATCTGTCCACAGTAGACAAGAACAGCTAGAAGGATGATGAAATAACATCTGAGACATACTAGAATTTTCTCTCTTTGCTTTAGCAAAACTCAGTCTTTCTGTAAAACTTGGTCTAGAAAACCAAGAACTGCAAAAACTGTGGAAAGAATTTAAATAATAGGGGTGGCACAGAAAATAATAAGCTGACCATGGCTGCATTTACTTTGATACAAAAACCTCTGTAGACATTGAAGCTTTGAGTTCCCAGAAAAGTCCCACAGCAGAAGTACTTCATTTAAAAATGTAAATATTTAAAAAGGAAGCTTCGTGTACTTAGTAACAAGGTGATGCAACTACATTGTATGTGAGTGGATACCGAGGCACATGAAGTTTGTTTCAGGACATCCATTACACAACAATTTCTCTTCAGTAATGTCTGTAGGATAATCTCACGCTTGACGACTAAACCGAATATGAGTCTCCTGCACATTGTTCCCTTGTCATTTGCTTGTCTTACAACTCAGTGCTGTAAAATAAGTCAGCTGCATAGCTGCAGATACAAGAAAACTCAAACACATAATTCTTTGCATAACTGGGATGTGCGGTTCCTTGGTCCATGGTCCAGAAGAAATAGATAATAGTATTACCACTGACAACTTTAGGGAATTATACATGACAGAGGGCCAGGCTAATGCAGAAGAACAATTAAGACCTGAATACCTGTAAATTCTGTTTTATTCAAAATAATTATAGAACATCACTCTTGGCTATTTTGTGTGGTTTTTTTACAATATGGTATGCAGCTCAAACAGAAAGAGAGCTCCAGCCAGTGAGGCAAAGCACAAAAGCAAACTAAAAATTATGTAGATGATGAAGACAGCGAACAGGAAAGGCACATAGGACAAACAAGCGCTAAGGAAGCTTAACAGATGAGAAGTTTAATTGTCATAGCTGTGCAACTGAAATAATGAGCTTAAGACTGCAACTGAGAAGCAGCTGTATATTAGACTAACAAGGTAGACGATTGTAATGCATCAAAGAGCTTGTGAAGGTCTTCGTAAGATTTACAGGGTACTGGATAGAAAAGATATATGTGGCATTAATGTTTATAAATATGTAAAGGGTGAGAGGAGGATGAAGCCAGGCTCTTCGCAGTGACACCCAGTGACAGGACAAGGGACAGTGGGTGCAAGCTGGAACATAGGAGGTTCCACCTAAATATGAGAAAAAACTTCTTCATGGTGAGGGTTACAGAGCATGGGAACAAGCTGCCCAGAGAGGTTGTGGAGTCTCCTTCTCTGGAGACATTCAAAACCTGCCTGGAAGCGTTCCTGTGTGACCTGATCTAGGAGATCCTGCTCCGGCAGGGGGACTGGACTAGATGATCTTTCGAAGTCCCGTCCAATCTCTGACGTTCTGTGATTCTGTGATTCAGTAGGAAAGGGCACACAAAATGGAAAATGCCCAAATATGTCACTAAAATATAAAAAAGCAGGAATTGTATAGATGTGGATACAGACTGGAATTTGTGTGCATGCTGATCGTATAGGTAGAAAAATTAACTGCCTAAAAACTGTAAGAGAAGAGGAAAACTGCTGGAAGATGCATAATACATTGCATAAGGGAGTGATTCAATACATATTAAAGAGTCATGGCTTGTGCTGTTCAGCTTTAAGCTGATAGGCAATTTCTCCCATTCTGATCTGTTTGATCAGTGATGCACATGGGCTACATTTGTAACACAAATCCAAACGGCCTTGGGACTGTTCTTTGGTTATTCAGAGCTACACCCATGGTATGATCCCTGTCTGTGCCATTGGACTCTGCACCCCAAATCGAAGTGGCTGCATCCCAGCTGCCCGCTGAAAGTGATTTCTGGCCCTTTCTAATGCGCATACTCTTCCTGAAATTATTTGAAAGAATACTCAGTGGTCAAAGCCAAAAATATATTTGACCACTTAACAATAGAAAAAGTCCTGGTTTTGTGTGTAGGTCAGTAAGAAAGCTGGGATATTTAAAGAACTAGTAGTCCCTAAAGTGTCAGTAAGCCAAGGAGACACCAGGAAGGGACTTAATTTACACCCTGAGAAGCCTCAATTTAGATCAGCTGGCCTGTGGCACAGTCCAAGTGGCCTCCAGAGTCAGCCTGCAATATAATATCTTGGTACCAGGACAGTAGCTGCCACTATTCTGCAGAGGGTAGAAGACATCTCTATCACTTCACGTGGTCAGGTTCAAGGGACAGATAAGCTTCTGAGAAAGACAGCTATCAGGAAAAGGCTGTTGCAGTCAGAGCCATCTGGTTCCCTCAGTCTGAGAAACATCCAGAAAAGAGGGCAACTGAGAGTGTGTGGAGTGACCAGGTCTGCTAGCAGCAGTCTCCCTTGCTTTTTATCATTCCTGGAAACTTTTTGCCCAGGCAAGGATGTGGATAGACCCACCATGCATGTAATCAGACAGTCTGAGCATGTACAGTTAATCTGATGCTTCCTGAATGCATGAATCTTCTGAACGTGTGAAGATGGACACTAGCATACCTGATCATTTTGGTAACGGTGTGTGGTCCTTCCCAGTCACTGGGAGAAGGCTCAGAGACTACTTGGATGAGAAGACTGGGATAAAATACATTATATGTAGAACATACTCTTCAAAAAAAGGAACCCTTTGCAAATTGATAGTTCTTACAATGCTGAGGATGATGGTCTACCTTAATAAAAGGTGATAATCAAATCAAAAGCTCTACCAGAGACCTTTAGAAGTGAGAGTGTGTAAGACTAGCACTCTGAACTCAGACTTGGCCCATAAAGTTCAAATCCAAAGAAAAGGTTAGGAAAATTTTGTAATTACTATTAATTACTATGGACTAAGTCTATAAAGGCATAACTCCTCTTCCTCCTAGCTCTTGGTGGTCAGTTTACACCAGAAAGAATGAGGCACTCCTACCCCTGAGATATCTTTTTGCTGACAACAACAGTTACTTGCTTTTCTAGGACACTGTTAATCTTTCAGCCTTAATAATATAACCTGGAAGTCTGTTCCTCAGAAATGTGCATTTCAGTGGCTTTGTGTTCATGTATTCATTTGTGCTACTTTAAAGCAGAAATAAAGTATTAACATAGGAAAAGATTTTCAAGCATTTCTCTCCTTAAACTTTTCAGCCATAGAGATTAGCCACCTTCTCCTCTGCTTTTTGACTGACAGTCTGAAAACGCCAATCTTTAAAACATTAATGCAACATCAAGCATACTTAAGTATTTAACTTACACTGAACAGAAACCTTTCTAAATACATTTTTCTTCATTAGTCTGGGTTAAGAATAGCTCCAACATGTGTATATTTAGTAAGTTGTTGATATAGAGGCTATTTAGCCTCCATATCAAAATTTCCATGCGTGTTCTGTATGTGTCCACTTTAGTGCAAAAATGAAGGGTACCCTGACTCTGTTAACCATGTACTTTTCCCCTCCAGAATACACTGGCATTAGAGAGAGAAGCATATTCAGATTGATTAACTTCATATCATCAGGCATTTAGAATTCTGATCAAAGACTGTCAAAAATATTCCCTAAATTCACTGTATTTAAAAAAAAAAAAAGACAAAAGCAACAGGCTCCTTCATTTTTTTTTTTTTTTTTTTGGACTTCTTCAGGCTTATCAGCATGGTGCAGCTGGGAAAAAGGCAGACTTCTGACATGCAGATGAGCTCCACAATAGATAACGCATTTGTTCAGGGATAGTGGTGATCTGCCTCTGTTTCTGAAGTTGCTTCAGATGCTGTTCAGTCTCAGAACCAGTTTCCATAGTACCTTTAATGACTTAAGGCACGTAGCATTGTTCCTTGAATACACATGGAATATAGGTGGTCTATAGCTGAGTAACGGTTGGACTTGATGAGCTTAAAGGCCTCTTCCAACCAAAACAATTCTGATTCTACAGTTCTATGATTGCTTGGTTCCTCTGACACCACAAAAATTTAGATTTTGTATGAATGGTACAACTAGTCTGGAAGATCCTGGGTAAAAAGGGAGAGAAAATGTGAGGTCAAATATTTATTAGCTACAACTATATTAGTAAGTAAAAGAGTTCAGTGCCTTTTCTACCTGTTCTCTGGCCCTAACAGAAAGAGTCACGGCATTCTTGTGTAGTCATTCACACTTGTGTAGGGAGGTTGGACTAGATGACCTCTAGAGTGACCTCATTAATGTTTATAAATATGTAAAGGGTGAGTGTCAGGAGGATGGAGCCAGGCTCTTCTCTGTGATTTCCAATGACAGGACAAGGGGTAATGGGAGCAAGCTGGAGCACTGGAGGTTCCACATAAACATAAGGAAAAACTTGTTCACAGTGAGGATTACAGAGCACACTGTGAGGGTGACAGAGCACTGGAACAAGCTGCCCAGAGAGGTTGTGGAGTCTCCTCCTCTGGAGACATTCAAGACCTGCCTGGATGAGGTCCTGTGTGACCTAATCTACGTGATCCTGCCCTGGCAGGGGGTTTGGACTTGATGATCTTTCGAGGTCCCTTCTAACCCTTAACATTCTGTGATTCTGTGACCAACACTACAAAAAGAGCAACTGGTAAGGCCAGCTTTAACTCAGGATTTTCCAGTAAATATTTTCTTTTACTTCCAGAAATATCTGTCCATAGAGTTGGAAACTTTTTTTCAGTGAAAACTGGCAAAGTTGCTGTGTAGTCTAGAGCACAGGCATGCATCATCTCTAATACATCCACATAGAAAGTGCAGGGCCTTTTGTACACATACTACAGTACATATGTTCATGTGCTTCTGTCCATGCCATCCCCTTGGTCTACTGGTCCTCAAGGCCTGAATTAAGTTTCTTGCAAGTGCAGCAGTTTTTTCTGAAATAGATATTGAATGGTTCTTCTTCTACATACGGATGGATTGGCTGCTTCGCAGAGGATGACACAGCCATAGTTTGATAGCGTATTTCTATTTGTATTAAAAGTCTTCCTAAGGATAATGAACATTCCCAAAACACAGGAATTGATACAGTTTCTTCCCTCAGAGAAGAAAAGTTCTTTGCTGGACCCTTTTTGGATACCACAGGTTGAGGTAGGAAGATCGATGTGCTGTGATCACATGGCAAAGTCAATGTCAAGGTTGTATATAGCTTGTGCTTATTTATATTTTAAGGCTTTTACTAAGGAAAAAAAAAATCAGAGCGCAGGATTTGATCATATCCATATCTTAGACGGTGAACTGTCTGGGACTGACAACTGGCAGTGACAGAACAGGAATTACTAGATGTGTGTTTTGACACTTCTTTCACTAGATTCCAAACATTTTCCACTAGAATGTATTTTCACATAAAGATATTTATAAGCCTGAAGGAGTCCAGAGTCTTAAAAATTTAACCTTCTATTAAGGTCTTAAATATTGGAGGAAGCAGGGACATATTAAGAAGGAAAGACTGTGTTTTCTTTCTTCTGTTTTAGATCTCCATTAAAAATGCTTTTCACCAGACCAGCAAAACCTGATTTCATCCATGCAGTATTAATTATAATTTGTGCCAACTCAGGATAGTAATTTTGTTGCTTTTTTTCCTTTTTTCTTTTTTTCAAAGAGAAATCAAAATAATCTATTTAGTAAAACATGGCTTTAAAAAATTGAATAGAGAGTAAATGCCATGCATAACATTTTTCCTCAGCCACCCACTACAAAAATTTAAATGCATGTGTTTTAATTGCTAACCTACTTACCAAATAGAGGAAGACAACATAAGAGATAAGGTTTACAATTTTAAAAGATGCATGGAGTCAATTAAGACTTCTAGTAAGTATAATTGTTTCATTAGTTTTTCTAAGGACCATTTCCATTGCCATTTTTTTTCAATTTCAGGTGCAGACTGTGTCTGAGCATTTAACTTCTTTTCTATAGTTGCATTCTCTTCATCTATATTTGAAGTTTTTCTGTATGAAAGCATGCTGTGCATGTATGGGAAACCCACCCAGCACAACTGGAGATATTTTTATGTTGGGAGATTTTCTTGCTACTAATAATTTGAAGGTTATCTTGTCCTGCTGCAAAATGAAGAACCTCAGACTGCCAAGAGTTGGAAATTTACTTAGAAATTATTCTGAAATCTTTTTTGTCAACAATCAGCTTTATCAGTAGTAGCTACCCTTAACAGTGAATGGTCACAGGGCATATCAGTACCACTGTAGGTGGATAACACACAGCAAACAACCTAGTTTTAAAATAGAAAGAAGTATAATAATGTGGGTCTTTGTAGAAAGCTTCTATCCTTTCTTGGTGCCACACTGTCATGTGCAGACACTAGACAAACTGAAACGAAGTCAGAGCTCTCTATGTTACATAACCTTGCTCTCAGTTACAAATCCTTGGCTTTGACATCACTTTAGGCTGCTCCCAGTCTTCATAAACAGTGTGGATCAAGATTACAGGGCTATGAAATGGTTCTTTTTGGGTCCTCCTCTGGGTGAGACCACAGAGAGCTGAACTCAACAGTTCATACAGTTTTTGTTGTTTTTTTAGCACTAGGGGAGGTGTGAGCTACAATGACAAGGTTAGTTACTCTAACTATTCCGGGATGAGGAACACAACGTATTTTATATCCCAATCTGTTGACTCTTCTTTTACATTACAACACATCCAAACATTATAGAACTCACTGGGAGCTGCAATTTTTATCTGTAGGGTAAGACTCGATGGTATTTTAGATCCCACTGTACCATTTATAATAATAATTACAACCCATGGAAATTAACGTACAAAAAAATTCCAGTAATCCAATTGAAAACTACATACGTGAATGCACATACTGCATTTAATCAGCATGTACAAAGTAACATATGATCCTTATAGTACTATTTTAGCATGTCCTTTCCATCCATGCTTTATTTATGTGATGCAATCCCATGTCTGGATGGGAGTAGTAGGATTAATTATGTCCTGCACATGCCTATTTCTTTCCATCAGCTCTGAAAGGAGCTGGGAATATATCATGCAAACGAGTCATCAGGCCAGACTCGTTCAAACTCTTGACTTCATATTCAAATTGCACATCTAGGGATCAGCTCTTTGTCTTGTGTACCAAGTTAGGTACCCAGTACCTAACATGCCAAACTCAAAAATAATACTAAATCTGTGCATAAGTAATAGATTTAGAATTGATACACTGAAAATAAAGTCTATTTCTTCATTTGTAGGGTTTATTTTCTCAGGTCAGAAATCTTCATGGCTCTTTTATTATTCATTAGAACTAGTCAGGAAAAGAACACAAAAACTAATAATACACTGGGTGCTAAAGAAGTTCATACAATAAGCTCTCGACCGATAGAGCTAATTGTAATTCTTGTCGCTTAGCGCTGAATTTTTTTTAACCTTATATCTACGAAGGCAATTATGTGAAGAATTAGTTAATCCTCCAGACATCAGCTTTACCTGTATTAAGTACCACAGCTACTGCACAACACATACAGCCTGCATAAAGATGGAAAGCACCGGGCAGACAGGTAAACATATTCCTGTGAGCAAATACTATTTTGAGGTAGCACCTAAAGCAAGCTGTACACTTCCTAAAATAGAGAAAGAGAAAACTCGTCTCTGAAATCTATGCAATCTGTCAGAGAAAGATGAATTGATCTTGCAAGATATGCCTTATATAGTATTAGTAGCACATCACAGCCAACTGATAATTGAAACATTATCTGCAGAGCTGAAGGAAAAGGTGTCCTCTTGTGAAATTTGTCCTGTAGCTATTACCTGAAGAAACCTGAAAATATTCAGCCCATTAAGTCTCAGGGAATGAGGGCATGCCGCTGAAGAAGGGGGATGAGAAGAGACACGCTGATGTCAAAGTGCCCTCTTGCACCTAGGACATTGCTGCTGTGCGGATTTTCAGGGATAGGGAGCAGCAGGAGTAAGAATGGGAGATTCAGCTATTAGGTGCACAGAGGGCATGTGAGAGGGCTCCACAGTAACTTACCTGCTGCCGGATGGAAAAGGTGGAATCAGACCTCACAGGGTAAGTTGTAGGGATGTGCAGTGCCAGTGCCTGAGGTGTGTGTTGACATCAACAGCAGCAAAGCAGATGAGGGCAGTTCTGAGATCTGTATTCAAGCTGCTACTGCCTCCACGTTCGCATTCTCCACAATGTGACCAAAAATGAACACTCAAAGGCAGGTAGGGACCCAGAGTCTCCATGCATGTGGTGGTGTAAGAAAATACACTTAAAGTTAGCTTGAATTGGGGAACTTCCTGGGATTTGAAGAATTTGTACCAGAAGGAAGAGTTATGTTCAATCCCAATGGACCCATGCAAGGTCACAGAAAAATGTTTAAACAAGGAAGAGGGGAAAATAAGAAGGTGCACAAGGTGTCCCACAGGAAAGAGTGCTGAAGCTAGTTTTGTTTAACTAAACAAACTCACTGATCCAGATAAATGTACAGAAAATTAAATATTTACATCTGCAGATGCTTGTATTCTGCTTCTGGCAACCAAAAGTCACATTGAGGGTTAGGACCTACAAAAAGACCTCATAAAATTGAGTGAATCATGGAAAATTGGCAGAAGTGATTTTAGGTAGAGTTAGAAGTAAAGTAACGCATCCATAGAAGACATAATGTAAACCATGTATACATGATGCCAAACTTTGAACTAAGTTTTCTTAAACAGGAGGATCTGTGTGCAAAGGCAGCCAAAGAAGGCAATGAAATGTCGTGTATTATCAGTATTGAGAACTAGGCAAAGGTGCCATTTTTTCAATGCTCACAAAAGCAGGATTTTATTTCATCTTCCTGTTTTGAAAGTTATCTAGAAGTTTAGAAACTTTCTCTTGCAGTAAAGCATAAGTGAAGTAACCAAGATCCTCCCACACGCTTTATCTTGCTTGACTGTTGCCTGTGTGAATAGACATAGATGGGGATAAAAGCTGATCAAAATGTGTCGAGAAGAGCAAAAGATGCACCCTGCTTTCCCTAATGAAAGCACTCCTCCCTAGTTTACAAGTCGTTCTTTGTCTTTTCTTACTATGCTTCTGCTGCCAGGTTCCTCAAGGCATGACAGTGAAAGAAGAAAGTGAATATGTCCAACAACCTGCAGGAGCAGCCTGCTTAAAAGATTCTCCACACATCACTAGCTTGTTTCTTAAATAATACAAGAGCTGGACCAAGAACTTTGGAAATGTTAATCAAGCAAACCTTTTGTGCCTCACTGGGAACTGAGCCCTGTATGGATTTATTCCAGAAGTGCTGAAAGCTATCAGTTCAGTTTACTGAAATAAAACATTACAGACTGTTTTTTCTAAATAATAAATGAGTGGATAGAGCTATAATGTGAGCTTGAGGTCTCATCTTAGAATTTCCTGGGTTGGATTCCAGTTCACACTTAAGAGACTAGTTAGTGTCACAGTTTGCCTGGCACTGACACTGAGTCTTATGTTAAAAATATAATATGCTGTAGAGAGCAATTCTCAGTTGACAGGTTTTTGAAAGCCAAAATGTGAAATGATTTCCAACTCTAGCTATTAAATTTAAGCATTGTTTTTAGAGCTTGTTCTTTTAAAAAGAAAAAATAAAATCTGTATTTTAAGAGTAGTAGGGCAAAATACCTACCCCAAAAGATGAGCTCGAGGTCCCTGGCTGCGTTATGAGTTGCAATGTGTTAGAAGGTTAATATTGATTTAAAAGTAGAATTTGTAACATTGAGTAAGGTACCTAAAGTGAAATGCAGTTTAAATTAAAAGTCTTGAATTTTGGCCTAAGATTTCACAGGACTTGTCTGTAACTTGTTTGGAGAAACCCCTGCAGTGAAAAACAGAGATAATCAACCCAGGATCTAACAAGTAGCTCACACCCAAGTAAGAATGTGGGTGTTACCTGGCGATCAGGCTCTAAGAAGCCATCGCAGACTTCAGAAATGTTTTGTAAATGAAACCAAAACCCATGCTGCTCTAACTAAACTGATAATCTACCCAGGTAGCATCAAGCTCAGGTGTTTCACTCCTCCATAGCCTTCAGTTCTGTGGGTTCTGGCTCATGTTTGCACTGTGTTGACTGAAGTGGCTGTCAGCACTAGCTGTCCTACCAGCCAGAAGCTGGAGAGAGTCTGTTCTTCCTAGAAAAAGCATGCTATAACTACATCTTATAGCTTCAGTAACATCAACTGCAAGAAGTGGATGGCATTAAGAACACAGAATCATAGAATCATTTAGGTTGGAAAAGAAAAGACCTTAAAGATCATTCACTCCAACCACAACCCCACTCTACCAAGTCGGCTGCTAAACTATTCTTTGCATCATTCCTTGCAACATGATGAGCCAGTGGAGTAACTCTATCACCACAGCTGGAAGCTCCTTCTTATTCATCCCTCTCCCTACCCTCTCCTGCTCCCAGCAGGTATTGGTACATATCGAACCCTTCTATGAACTGCTTTAATGCCACCTATTTAGCAGAAACTCAATGCAGAAAAAAAAGCTGTACTGTTTTCTCACATGCTTGTGACTTCATGGAAAAGTCCAACAAGCACTGGAGCAATGCAGGAGATAGGGTTGGGAAGTCAGCGGTGAGTCAGAGAACTAAGGAAAATCAAGGGAATGGGAGACATCCCCTTCTTCGGGTGTAAGAACTATCAGGAAAACAAAGCTACCTATGAAACTGTATCTCAGGACTCTTACATTATATAAACCATAGTGACCCAAGATTGCTACACTTCTATTTCAAACATTCCTGCTTCAGCCCAGAGAGGTTGTGGAGTCTCCTTCTCTGGAGACATTCAAAACCGATCTGGACGTGTTCCTGTGTGACCTGATCTAGGAGATCCTGCTCTGGCAGGGGGACTGGACTTGATGATCTTTCGAGGTCCCTTTGAATCCCTAGCATTCTGTGATTCTGTGATATGTTCCTTCATGACAGCTGCTGAGGTCAGTAGCTGTCTACCTGTGAACACAGAAAGCCCGGCTGGCAGTGTGTATCAGAGCACTGTTACAGCATCACAGATGTTTGCTCAGTGTTGTCTTTGGATATCACATCAGACAATTATCCCTCACAACTCTGCATTAAACAGGCACCGCCATATTCAAGGGCTGGAACTATATCTAGACACAGTGGGCAACATCAGAGGAATCTAAGTTGCTGCAATTTATACTTCCTCCAGGCCTTGTTAAAGCAGAAGTTACACCAACTTGTGCTCCCTTAGGCTACTCATGAAATAAAGATCTCTCTGTATGTGCCTCTCTCACCACTTTCAATGTATAGTTCTGTTCTTCTCAGACGTTCTGTTACACTGAAATTTCCAAAGTCGCATGAAGACTGACACACGAAGTTTGTTAAATCAGGATGATCCTCTACACCACAAACACAGAATCTGAAACCAAGGGCTTGGTACCCCAAGAGGAGGAACGATTTGTCAAAAGAGAGGTGTACTGGTTTTCACTAGGATAATTTTTTTCATAAATAGCTCATACTCTACAAAATAACTTACTGTGTTTCTTTCCTAATTTTAGGGTCCTGACTGAAATTGCATTGCTATGTTTTTCATCACCCAGCCTCACCAGCTCAAATCAATGAATTTGATGGCGACCTGATTTGCCTCTAACAAATTTTGGCAGGGACTCCCACAACAGTGGTCACCAGAGAGCAAAACCCATTGCAGTCAGGTTTGAAAAATGCTCTCTTTCTTGTTTCACTGGCAAAAGGACCACACTCTGTTCTTGTTTACCAGAGTTTCTGTCAATTAGATGTAATGCTCTAGCAAATCTGCCTCGGGAGAGTAAAACCACAAAAAGTTAGGCTGGTCATGTAGCTGAAGTTTGAGGGTTAAGCACTTGTTGCTGTAGAGGTGACCCAGTTGAACTGTGAACTCTCATGTCGCAGATAAAGGTGACCAAGGAAAGATGCCAAAAATGACTGCAAAGCATGATTGGTATGTACACTGCAGCCAAATAATGGCCAGTGATGTTCCCAAGTTGGGGTCAGTTACTGGAGGGAAACAACTTAGTCCACTTACCACCTGGTCCTCAAAGGAGGTGGGTGGGGAAATCTCTTTCACAGGGAGCATTACAGATGACCACACCACTTCAAAGTACAAGTACTGTGAGAGACTGTGTTATCTAAAGAATGACTTTATTATCAAAGCCTACAAATGATGTCAAATTAACTCTACACCTTTCACAAATGAGCTAAGTTGCAGTCAAGAGCGTTTTAATTAGGTCTTATGGATGTCCATAGGAGAGTTTGGGTTTTCGTGGTTCTTGGGTATTTTTCTCGTCCTTACTTATATTAGGCTGAAAATTATTTTTCAGTCTTTCCTCCCCCTGCTCTCCAGCCTATGGGCCACCCTTTATAAGCTCCTGTTAGGCCATTTTTGTTGTTTTCCCTTTCAGGATCTATGATACTATGACTTCAGCATATCTGCCAGAGACAGTTGATGTCCTTTAGATGCGGCAGTCTCCAAATATTTTTTAAACTCATGTATGCTATTGGTAAATCAGGCTCAAACACATTCTCTGTTACAAGCCCAGCTTCTCTACAGTTCCTTTCTTGCAATTGTATCTGACTAAATTTCTTGGGAAGGCCGTGAATACTATCTGAATGGCAACACTTCCCACTAATTTTTTACAGGTACCTCTAACGTTGGAAGCTCTATCTGTACCTATATCCTAGAGTCTATACCTATACTTAGACTGAAGAGATTAAAAGACTCTAGGACTTGTAAATCAGGACATAACATTCATGCTGAGCCACATCACTGATGCCCTTGAATAAGAAAACAAGGGCAGTCCACTAAGAAAAAATATTACCAACCAGTTAAGAAAAATATATTTGCTATGCATTTGATTTTATATTGGCTTTCTTGTTTTGACCAATTTGCTTTTATAATTTTTATATTCATTGATTGAGTTTTTTTATGCTCAGGTTTTTGATCGATTTGGGAACGAGCAGAGATGACATCTAAAACATTAGCTCATAAAGAGTTACAAGCAAAACAGGTGCAGCAGTAATAATAATAAAAACACAAATCATGAAAATATTTTTTAAAAAAACAATGCAGCAATGAATTTATATTGAATGCACTGTGTCTCTGAAATAAATTTTTAGCCCTTTGATGCTTCTCTTTTCTCTAAGAATCTGACAAAACGTAATTATTTCCTGCTACCTCCAATGGAGTAGAAAGGAAGAAAAAACATTATTCATAGATGGATTCTTAAAACACAACCAGCGGGAAGACAAAAAGAACAACGGAAAAAAACAGGTAAGACTCTTTAAATCTAAAAATTTTCATTTAAAGGTCCCATGCAAGGTTTTCTCTACACTAGTGCACCAATGATATTTAAATCTGTCTGAAGCTGAAATAACATTAACATTTTATTTTAAATTTAGGTAATAAAAGAAGAACAAAATATTTATTTCTCATCTACTTTTCAGAGAGCCTCAAGTTAAGGCCTAGAATGAAAGTAATATTTCATGTATAAAATGTACTTTTGTTTGCTTTAAACCCCAGCACTGACATAGTATTAACATTGAAAAGCTGAGTGATAAATCTTTCAGCAGCCACATTTTTTTTTCTCAGAGTGGTTCTTTAGGTAGTACCTGCTAAATGCTTGAAAACAAAAGATTTACAGTTTCCTAGAATAATGCAACTTTCTTTGAAGAGCAGTTAAACACAAAGTCTACCCTTATGCCTTGGCACTTTGAGTGAGTGGAGTGAGAAATAGGCCCATTCTAAACTGTTATTCAGTCCAGATAAGATGTATTGCCTTCTGGAGTTATCTGTTTCCATTCCCTTGACAGGATACCCAGACAGTTACTTCAGATGAGACACCTAAATTTCAGATAGGTGAAATTTAAGATAAATGAATCGCCCCCTCAGTCTGTACCCTTAGCTGCTTTTACACTAAGCTATGAAAAAAAAAAGAATTGTCTCTTAGTTCTTCCTTCTTTGAATATGAAGGGAGCAGAGTTGGAATTTTTCTGGGCAAGCAAGAATGTGGGAGTTTTTCATCAGACTGGTTTGTACCGTGAACTTCCTGTCACTTCAGAGCTGCAAATTCAGGGAAAAGGCAACAAAATGCGTATTTGAAGCAACAATCAGCTGTTATATTGCTAATGAAAGGAGTTTTAAGTTCATTCTCTTCAAGGATAAGAGGCTGGAGTGGGCACATGAAAATTAATCAAGTCATTTATAGTCTTCTTACAACATGTACCAATATTTGTTTAAGGATCTGTCAAAAAAATGTCCTAAATCTCAGATAGCAGAGAACAAATAATCCCTGACCCTATGGAATGTTATATTACTCATAAAACTTAAAAACTATTCACAAATACTTTTTTCATCTTATCATCAAGCAAAATAAAAATAAACAAAAACTGGAGTAAAAAGTTACCCTCAATTATTAAGAGACTTATTTTCACCTTCTGTACCTATTTCAGCTGGAAAATTATGTGACAAATTCTAAGAAACAAGTAATGAACTTCATAGAAACTTTTTATAACCCACATGGTGCTCTGCATTTAGCTAACGGTTGTAGATTAATGCCTGTATCTGAAGTGTATAATGAATCAAGCTGTGTAATGTGACTCTTCTAATTTTGTGAGTCACTTGTAACTGGTCTGGATTATATTATATTCATAGAATATTTTTACAGATGCACCAATCAAAAGCAAAGGGTATTAAGCACACAATGTAACAGAGAGACAGTTCTGTAAATAGTAAATAGCTATTTTACCTGCCTCTCTTTTTTGGTGGTATCTTGCTTCACTGCTAGATCAGTTTTTTCTTAAGAAGGTTGTGGAGAGTCTCCTTTTGTGGACACAATCATCCCAATCTAGGTGTTTTAAGCTAGATATGAAGACTCCCACCCTCACTGTGCCTCCAGTGCTACATTGTTCGTAGAAAGGGAGAAGAAATCCACTTCGCTCAGACTTTCTGTGCTCTCATTGTGATGTAGAGACTACAAAAAAAAGTAAGCAATGTCCTATTATATGTGTAGCTGCCCCATTACTTTACAGGATAATGTGGTTCAGTTTCAGTTCATAAAAATTCACTCTTTTACCATACAGAACTCGATCTATTATAGCTCATATAAAAGGGGAATTTTGAAGTGAGCATCTGATTTATTCACCATAAAATACTAAATAACATTATGACCCCTAACTGATCTATGGTGCACCGACCATTCCTGAGGAATTTCAATTTTCCTTCAATCTCTACAAACCATGTTCAGGTGCACATTACAAGAAGACTAATGCAAACTGCCCAGTTGTGCAAATAACGTATGCAAGATGTCAGTGGCATATGTTATTTACCTTGAGGATTCCGTGATTTTACTTAGCATAATCCCACTTATCTGAACAAAAGAAATTCAAGTTTTCTCTGACAGTTTAAAATAGTAATTGCAAGGAAAACAAAAAATAATGAGATACGGTTTGCAAGACAAAAGAAAAAGTAAATATTAATATCTGGGATAAACTCTAGAGCAAAACCATTTTCTAAGTGAAAATACCTTTTCTTTTCTCCTTCTTTTACGCTCAAAGCAATTCTCCTGTTCAATATGAATGCAACTAAGTCCTTGTATGTTCAGCCAAGAAATAGATATTTCTTAAGTCTGGTCCTTGTAACAGCACGCAGAGCAGAATGATGGAAATCGCTGTAATTGAAATTACTAATTTTCAGTCATGATTTAAAGAAACAGTTATGATATAAATCTAAAGGAGAAACTGAGGATGGTTTTACCAGTTCAAAACAAATGCCCTCATATCCAGTGACAAAGATCAGATGTCTAGAGATAGATTATAAAACAGGGCACATACAGACCTATCTCCTTGCGTATCCTCCAGATTTTGCTTTTAATCTCAGGTTTTAATAATGAGATTTAATTTTGCCTTGCATATGTACTGTTAAATTAGCATTCTCAAGAGAGGTTATTAATCATCAGTTGCTTTAATCTGGGACCCATTTTTGTGCCCAGTTAGATGAGTTTTGAAATATAGATACTATATAGGTATCAACATGGGGATCCATCCTTCCTTGTGGACCTGCATGGCTTCTAGTACGCTGTACAAGGACATAGAACTCAGTGAAACCACCTCCTTACATAGATTTATATTGCTTTTATTTTCATTTTCATACAGTGCCACATCTCTGAAGGTCAAAAAATAAGCTCCCTGATTACCACAATGCATCGGACAAAGCAAACTGCCTCAGCTTTCTACTTGTGGAGCATTTTACAACAAAGAGGGCACCTCTGCAGCTGCCCGCACCTCACTTTTCTTTACTTGCTTATTAAAGGGCTTTTAGAATTCTGTAGGCTCCTGAAATGCAAACAGAAACAGAATCCCTCTGTCTCATCTCCAGACATACAGCCCAGGCAAACACTCTCAGGTTCTTGCTGTACCAGTGAACAGCAAATTCTCTCTTATTTTGGGTTCAGCGTACCTACTTGTGCCACTGCAAGACAACTGATTCTGAAGCAGATGACAAAGTTTATCCAATCAGAATAACGTTGCCTGCCTTTTTCATATATCCCTTTTTTCACATGTGCACTGCCTTTTTCATGTGTCGCTTTTCCCCCCCACATTGCACCCTGCTGCAATTAAAGACTGTGGATTTTTGCTGCCGATTTCGGTGAGAGCAGAACCACAATTTAAGTTACTTTAATACATGTATTAAAGACCACGATCTTTGTGATTTCAACTTCTTGGAACTGTTTCCCCCGGCTTGTTAGGGGCTCTTTCTTTCCCCGTCAAGTGTTTCTTTGTATTGCTATCCTACGTTTAAATTGTACAGTGAGATGCTCAGTTCAAGGGCTAGCTGTTAATTTTATCATTCTTCTGTAAATGTTTGAGATGTCTCCATGTGCTGTGAAAATGCAATCGGGACTCATGTAAACCTGTCAAGGCTTTTCAAAAAAGAAGGCTTGTATCAGTCAGGCAGTCATTATTGCTTGGGACAGGAGATCACTTGAAGGACAGCGTAGTTCTAAGAAACTCCTAAGTGATGAGTCTCTCAGAAAAAGAAAATGCAAATTTCAAACACTTTAGAAACTAAGGATTATGCAATGATTAGGGACAGGGCTGTACTACTCTAAAGAGCTAGCTCAGCTGAAAAGAGCTAGATCTCCTCAGGAACATTAATATTAGGATGTCCACAAGGGGTGGGGGGGCAGAGGGTAAAGAGAGTTTTGGCAGAAAAAACTGCTGATTGGGCAAGAAATAAAGAACATTTTCTTCTTAATATAGCTGAACAGTGATCTTTGCATTGTTCTACCTACACACACCAAACCCTAAGATAAGTACACTTGTGTCTTCTGCTTCATTGCCTGCTGACCCGGCCACTACATAGTGTACTCAAAGAGCATTATGCTGGTGTCTGTTAGAGAGTTGCACCTGCCTTATTGGCTGCCAGCCATAGCTTGCAGTGAGACATTTCTGTGGCCTGGACTACCAATGTGAAGGTAGAACAAAATCTAAGCAAAGGAAAGCAACTTCCAGTATTTTAACCGTGCTGAAGAATTGGCCCCTAATAAGGAAATCTCAGCTACGAAGTGAAGGGGAAAAATGGGTAAAGGAAAAAAAAAAAAGCAACACAGAGAAGAATGTGATGGGGTTTGGGGGCAAGGCTGTTCTTCTACAGGGCCCTTCCATTGCGCAAGGCCTTTCAACAGAAAGCCACGGTTAACAATGGGGCCCTGTTGTCAGATTGATTGTGCTTTATTGCTTTGAAGCATACAACTGATTGCCAGTCTTGCCTTCATCATGTAAGTGCTCTCTGTATTCACATCCCTCCCTCTATTAGCTGCAGCTGCAAGTCATCTCTGCTGCTGGAAACAAATTTTTCCATTGCCAATTCAGGGATGTGTTATAATTGAGTGCACTTGAAGTATCTACCGTAGGCACCATTGGTATTTAGAACGTCACAAAAGTTTTTGTTGTTGTTTCTGGAATTATTTGCAAATTCCTGTATCCTGAGGTTCTATCATGTGGATTCTCTGGGTTTTCGCTGGCTTCTACTGCTTAGGACTGGGTAAGTCAATTTACTGTGCTCAGCTAGGTACAGGAGCAGAACAACATGCTTGATATTTATTGAAACTCCACCTTCTAGCAACATAGGTTCTTGATATCCATGGTGTTTTCTCTGAGGAAAGCAGACCATCACAGATTTTAACTCACTGGAGCTGTGGCTCTTCATCTGGTTACAGAGTTTTAGTCCTTTTGGCTTGACTTTCCCTCTGAATACAATGGAGTGTCCCCTGGCACTACCAGGGAATGCAAGAGGATCTGGGCATTTGAAGAGAAGAAGATACCCAACACTCAGCGTTAGCAACTGTATCCCAGTCAAACTGGCTGAATGGTTAATGTGGTGGAACAAAGACAGCTGAGCTCAGTGCAACAACTGAAGAGCACAGCCAGGCAGTCAGTTATAGTTCTCAGCATGAGAGCTGGTAGTAAGGGTGAGGAAAGCCCCAAAAGAGCCATTAGAACAAATCCCCAGCTGGTATAAATTGGCCTGGCCCCAGCAGAGCTCCAAGGCTGGCAGAGAGCAATGCTAAAAGGCTTTACAGAAGCTGTATGTGTTCAGGAGAGAGGGGTGAAAGGAAGTGTCTCCACAGAAAGCTTAGAAAAGTAGGAAGGGGAAGACCCAGGGGGCCTGAAGACAGAAATTGATGATTATTTTAAGTAATAAAACTACTAGCGCCTAATTCTGCTGCATGATCCCAGTGATTTATCACCAGGTTACTTCAATACGCATTTGGAATTTGACTGTCTATTGTGCTGCACCTTTTTTTGTCATTTTTAAAAGCATTACAAACTACTGTGGATTAATTTGTTTTCATCTTACATGTGAAAAATGCTACAAAAGACACAATACAATGACAAATCTGACTTTTTATAAAAAACGCAAAAGAATACCTTTTATCTTTCCAACATTTCATTTTTTTCTCAAACTAAGTTACTCAATTTCTAATAGTAGGTCTGACATAAAATTCAGATTAGGCTGATGTGCAAGGCTTGATATCCAGGGAGATACATTGATCGCAGCAGCCATTCGAATAGCAAATTTATCCCACTTTAAACACACTGTATATGTTATTTTTGTCCATAAATAGATCACTGACATTTAAAATTCACCATGAGATATTATTTTAAAAGAAGAGGAAAATCTGACTATGAGTCTTGGAATAATTCTCCCTTGGAAAGGTTATAAAATACTTTGGCTTGTAGATATGTTTATTGTTGATAGAGAAACAGAAGTTGAATTCACCACAACTTGATTCTTGGCCATTGAGATAATCCAGGAATAAATGATTCAACAATGAAGACGATGCCTTGATAATTGTCTTACAGTCCTGTTAACCAACTAGATTTTCTTTGAAGTAAGGAAATAGAAGGTAAATAAGTATGCTGTGTGTAGCAAGGAACTGTCCAAGAGACGTTAATTCGTGAGAACTTCAGATAAGATTAGAAGAAAATTAAACTTTGTCTGGTGCCAAGAGACAACAGCCAGGAGCCCTTGACCTCAGCCACAATGGACTTCCACATCATGGAAATGACACTTGCTTCCTGGAAAACCAGTTTTGCAGGCATATATGTGGCTTTTTAAGTAAAGGGTTGCAGCTTCTATACTCTGCCAATTCTTATGCAGGCCAGGTTTCTTTGATTGTACCTTGGATCAAATATAACATCATAGATGTAAAGTAAAAAAACATACCAACCAACTACAATAGAAATCTTCCTTTCACTTTGGGAAGAAAAAGATCAAGTGTACCTTTGGGTGTTGAGTTTTCTGGGGAATCACAAGTGCCTTGGTACCCTGATAGTCCATACAGAAATGATGCAGAAATAATCTTCTTGATGTATAACTGCAGTACCTTCCAAAATAAATAAAGCTTCCTTGCAAAATGGTGGATAATCTGGTCTTGCCTCAGCACAGTATCAGAACAGACAAAGTATGCCCTCAGGGAATAGAAGCGAAGGATGAAATGCACTGTTCTGTAGTAGTAAACAAAGAAAAGTGGCAAGACAAATTATTCAATGCCTCTCATTGAAACTGAGATGACAAAATGGCAATTGATAATGGACACAGTTCCCAGGCCCGGGTATGCTTTGTTCTTATTTGCATTTCAGCTACCAGTATGTTTGCAGCTCAGTAAGCCTTTGAGATGATTCAGGCTGATAGAATTAACCTTATTTTTAAGCAAGAACAAGTTCCATTCAGACAGAATGTGGTTTTTCCTTGTCTACACAACTGTTTTGCTCTAACACAAACATACCAATGGCTGAAATAAAGGGTTTGTTCTCATCTCCTACGTGTTGACAGATAAAGGGAACAGGCAAAAAAAGAGAGAGAACCATCTAATAGCTAGTAGCCCTGAAGAGAAGGACTTGGGGGAGTTGATTGATGAGAAGCTCAACATGAGCTGGCAGCGTGCTCATGCGGCCCAGAGGGCCAATCGTATCCTGGGATGCATCAGGAGTGTGGCCAGCAGATCAAGGAGGTGATTCTTCCCCTTTACTCTGCTCTTGTGAGACCCACACCTTGAATACTGTGTCCAGTCCTGGTGTCCCCACCATAAAAGTGACATAGATCTGTTGGAACGAGTCCAGAGGAGGGCCACAAAGATGATCAAGGGGCTGGAGCACCTCTGCTATGAGGATAGGCTGAGGGCACTGGGATTGTTCAGCCTGGAGAAGAGAAGACTCCAGGGGGACTTTATAACTGCCTTCCGATGCCTGAAGGGAACCTACAGGAAGGCTGGAGAGGGACTTTTCACAAGGGTGTCCAGCAGCAGGACAAGGGGAAATGGTTTTATATTGAAGGAGAGTAGGTTTAGCCTAGATCTTAGGAAG
This sequence comes from Coracias cyanogaster, assembly GCA_033124195.1. Lineage (NCBI taxonomy): Eukaryota > Metazoa > Chordata > Aves > Coraciiformes > Coraciidae > Coracias > Coracias cyanogaster. The sequence continues at coordinate 44,308 of JAVSBS010005511.1, read as the reverse complement.
AAGTTCTTCAGTACAAGGGTGGCAAGACTCTGGAATAGATTGCCCAGAGAGGCTGTGGACGCTCCCTCCCTGGAGGTGTTCAAGGCCAGGTTGGATGAGACCTTGAGCAACCTAGTCTAGTTGAGAAGTGTCCCTGCCCACGGCAGGGAGGTTGGATTAGACGATCTCTAGGGTCTCTTCCAACCTAAGCTATTCTGTGATTCTATGATACATGCACCACCGATTTTTTACAATACACAAAATCTGAAATATGGCTTAATACAAAGAGAGGTTTCTCTAGATTTATTAGTTTTATTATTAGTTTTGCACTAGAAAACAAGTGAACCTGTTGCCAAAACCAATCTCCTTACATAATGCCCACTGAAGCGAAAAAGAGAACAGTATTGCATGTATCAGCATCCTTATCATGGTCTTACGAAGAATGAGAAATGTGAAGACAGGAGTATTATGTTAATGGAGTGTTACAATGGTAGGAGCACTCTAAGTGTCTAGATTAGCAACGTCATGCTGAGTACGAAAACTAAAGAGTTGACTGAGATGTCCTAAGAACAAAAGAGAGCAAAAATGATGAAAAGCAACTTAGTTGAGGTCTGTTCTTTGCATTTCTATGTTTCAGTGTCAGCACCATAAATGTGGCTATGGGTCTTAATTTTTGCGTGGTCTCCCACAGGACCCTACACCCACCCTTTCCCCATGGGCTCAGGAGCTCCATTTAAGCTCCATCCTGAGCCTTCAATCCTTCCCTATCTAAACTGTATGTTCAACTAGTCCTGTTTCGGTCTTCTGGATAGACCTTGGCTGTACCTTGTTAAGTGTGTCCATCTCCACTCATGTCTCTGGCACTGCCTCCTAGAAGGATTAGTCAGATCTACATTGCAGCTCTTTCTCTAGTTCTGTCTTTGGCCTCATCTCCTGCTGCTCCTGAGTGGGGAATCTCCCAGATGGAGCTGCAACTTCATTCCTCAGCTTGTCTTTCTGACACTGTCAATAAACATGCCTGCCGGCTGTGTTGAGATGCTGTGGGCTGGCAAAGGCACTGCCTGGGCAGTGGTCACTCTTTGCTTGTCCTCTCTCATATAGTATTCCTGTTTCAGCTGTGCCTGACGCAGATGACATTATAATCTATAGGTAGATGTGTTATCCTAGCTGAATCTCCTTTAAGCATATTTGTGCATGAAGTGGGGAAAAAAAAAAAAAGAGGAGTGTTCAACAGGCTCCTTCCTGCTATTATTTTTAAGATCCTCAGGCCTCAATCCATTGCAATGGTAATGGACTAATGCACTTCTGATCTTACATTTGCGCGAAACTCTTTCTTTTTTTCCACACAAACTCCTTTGGCCTCAAGTTGCATCCGAGCAGGTTTAGATGAGATATTAGGAAGAAATTCTTTACTGAGAGAGTGGTTGGGCACTGGAACAGACTGCCCAGGGAGGTGGTGGAGTCACCATCTCTGGTGGTGTTTAAAAAATGAGTAGATGTAGCACTTGAGGCTATGGTCTAGTGGTTAGAGAGATATTAGGATGAAGGTTGGACTTGATGATCCTGGTGGTCCTTTCCAACCATAATGATTCTATGATTCCTCTAAAAATGCCCTTGACTAGCACAGGCAACTAGTTCATCAAAATCCACAGCTGAGTTTTGTTCAGGCCCATCCAGCCACGTTTTCCCATCAGCTCCCAGCTCCACAAACCAGTGCAGCGTGCAAATACAAACAGATCGCAGAAGCCACATTTCCATTTGTGTTCTGTTTACTGCTCGTGACTGCGGGACACTGCGATGAAGTAGGGGAAGCTGACATTTTGTAGGCAGAGCAATAGAGAGTATGGACATATTTACACACACAGCATTCAAGAGTTAAACTTTCATCATTCATTCCCATGCCATCAGGGATTAATACTACGTAATGGAGGGCAGGGGGGAGTACTCACTATCCTGAGCCCGTGGAAGAACGAAGGATGCTGCTAATGGTAGATATAGTGATGAAGAGAAATAAATGGGCAAAGACTTGCATGCAGACAGCCACTTTACAAAAAAATATGATATTATTACTGAGGTAATGTTGTTGCATACCATACACCTTGCAAGGAAGATCATTACTGACAATAGGTCCTGGCAATCTGAAATGAGGAAGCGCTAATGGGAAGCAGGAGGAGGACCATGGGGTCATGTTTGTGATTAAATTTGATCAGGCAACATGATCAGGAGCATATGCCATGAAATATTTCCCTCTTCATAGAGAACAGGCAGAAATGTAAGTAGGAATGATGTAGGTAGGTTTTCAAAGTGCAATGCAATATCACAGCCAACAGCACCACAATGTAGTGCAGTGATGCTGGCTTATGAATTACGGCATCATACATGGATGACTTTTGATATGTAGCAACATATAATTAGCATGATGATTTCTTGTTATTTGAATGTAGAATAAGGAAAGTCACTTGAGTAAAAAAGACTGGTTAAAGATGAAATTTTCCCTGGAAAGATTGAAATTTTATAGAGTATCAGTTGGGGATTGCCATTCCAATGTGCAGTACAAACGCAATCACACAAGAGTTCTTATACCCTTACTATATTTTCTTCACACTTAGCATATAAGAAGAATTTGATTGAGACACAGATCACTTCCAAGCAGGTTTGAACCTAGCAAGTACAAGCCTTTTGGCAAAGAAGTCTAAAATGTTATTTTTCTGTTCCCATCCAAACCATTCCAGTGAGACTCACATTAGTCAAGATTGGTTCCTGGTAGAACTAGTTTGGCTGAAAGTTCATTTCTGTGGTATTCCCAGCTACATGTCCAGGGTATATCAGCAAATTTGTTCCATCTGAAAGTTGGTAAGGACTTAAGATTGTCTGCCTAGCTCAGCAACTTGTCTCTTGTCAATGGCCAAAAATGGATTCCTAGTAAGAATCACTGCAAGAAAATATAGCAATTTACTGTGTGTTTTCAGGTACCAACCTCTTCTCGCTCAGAGACTTCCTGTGTCAGAAGTGGTTTCTACGCATTCTATCCATCTGTCTAATCTAATATTTTAAACCAGCTTTATAACTATGGTAAAGAAAGACAGACATCTCCAGAGAATTATTTATCCACTCAATGTGAGTGTCCAGACTAGATAAGATGAATTGTTCTTGGCTTCTACTTTTCCTCTTTCAAATATTCTGTTACTTAAAACTCCATTTTAGCGTCATATTATATATTATATCTTAAAGGGTGTCAAATTCATTGAGGACAGCAGGAAAATCAAAAGCAGAAATTAACTGGACAACATGAGGAGACACAAAATCTAGCAGTAGTAAATTCATCACCATTTACCATTTTAATCAATATATCTCATCTGAAAACTACAGATATTGTTGGGTCAGTTTGGCTCAGGATAGCCACATGAGACAAATATCCTTCACATCCTTACAGCTAGGGCAGGTGAATTGCCAAAATCACCAAATTAGGTTTACACTGAGAAACAGGAGCTGAGTTTTCTATCTCAGGCAGCATCCTGAACATCAGCATCTGCCTGCGCCTATCCTCCAAGCTGTACCTTTGGTTTTGAGAGCTTATAAACGGAAAGCAGGGGAGGGCAGGGGAAAAACTGGGACGCCCCAATAGCTACTATTCCACTGTCAGGTAAGGAGAAAGTAGAATCAAGTATCATAGTCATGTCTGTTTTGATTAAACATACTATGTAAATATAACATGCAAATTCTGTGCAGGCCTTAGGCTCTTGGCAAATTGCTAATGCAGCCCCCGGTATCGTGAGGTTTGGGCTTCCCCACTGTGGATTACGAAGTTTCCTTGATAGATCTATAAATATGGAACATTAATCTAATGAATGTGACAATTTGCTATTAGAGGAGTGTGTATAAATGCAAATTGATACCACCATTCTTTTGCACGACATTGTGTGAGCAGAGGGAAAGAAAAATGAAATAAATATTGTCTTTGCTTGGGTACTGAGAATTCAGCATTTGAATGTCGGGTCCTTCATGACTATAAACAAAGTGACAATAATGTCTGGAGCCAGATTCAGACAGGGAACCTAGTCCTGGTTGTAGCTGATGTATGACACACCAGTCGCTGCTTCTTTGCAGACTCATGAATTTGCACAGCTTCACCTTTTATTCAAGCTGTGGTGGGGAGGCTGTGTTCCAAAAAGAGCACAGCAAAAAGACATTTGTTTGTCCTCTGCAGGGCTGGAATGTAAATGTCATTTTTAGCAGTCATTGCAGGGAAATCAGTGCCACAGAAATGTGGTGTCAGCCCAGAATAAACACAGACATTTTAAGAAATCTCATCTATCTGAAGAAATACTAGCGTGGCCATCTGTGAAGAATAATTACACATATCAGATCCAGGACAAAACATCTTTCTGGTAAAATGTTGATAAAGGAGGATGTTTGATAGTGAAACAGTGACTTAGCGCAATGATAATGAATCTTTTCTGTCAGTCATTCTTTAGTTTTCAGGCCAGAGCAGGATGAGAGAACTTTTCACCTCCATGAGATATTTGGGTAGGAGAAGCAGCAGGGAACACAACAGCTGGAGCAGGGAGCTACAGATTCCAAAATTTAGTTCAGAACTACCACTACTCAAAGGTCTTCAGGGAGCACAGGGAAAATATACCTTAAATAGGGTGTGGAACAGTTTGGGTTTCAAACCAATTCCCCTAACTGCTTGGGTCTGCGCTCTCAGCAAATGACACGCTCTTAATAATGGATCCAATACAAATTTTGGAGGTAGGTAAAAATAATGAAAACATTTTTCTACTTGGGAAAGAAAGGCGAGGCGAGGCAAGGAGAGGAAAAGGGCAGGGCAGGGAAAGGGATCACAGATGATTGCAGCTGATCAAACTTTACTTCTGGTGGACATTATGAATGCTGTTTCTGGCCATATAGCTCTTCTTACTCAGTGGTAAATCATGAGAGATATAAGGGATAAAGTAATTCCTTTCCCATAAGACTCTCTCGTCCAACGGATAGAAAAGCGTATGGGGAGAGGAGAGGAAAAGGGTCTAAGGGAGAAGACCTTGGCCAGTAGTACGTTTTTGGGAAGTGTCCCTATCCCTGACCCAAATGCAACGAACCCTGAGGAATCTGGGGATGGGGTGGAAGGGGGAGGGCAAGGGGAACAAAGACCTCAGCACATTCCGCCATTTCCCTTTTTTCCTGGAGCTAGGCAGTTCCTTTATTGGAAAACAGTGACGGATTCAAGACCAGTGGCACAGAGCCAAGCAATTGCCTGACACTTGCTGGTACCTTGACTCCAACCCTTCTATTTAGCCATTAACTGCGGGTAAATTATTACACTTGCATATAAATTTAATCAGTTTCCCCCTACAAAATCCACCAAAATCAATCCTGAACTCTTTGAAAAAACAAATAACAATAAAAAAATGCATATTCCTTTAATGTGGAGAACTACTTTTGGAAAGAACAAAAAAACCTCATCACTAGAGGAATGAATGTCTGTCAACTATGTGTGACATTATGATGTTTGTGGTGTTCTATTAGTGAATTATAGCTGAATGACTTTATATGTAAATACTGATAGGGAAAAAGGGGGAACAAATTGTGTCTTGTTCTGCATCCACCCCCAGAAAACCCATGGTAACAAGTACTGTAACAAACCAATTTATTTTTTCGATATTTTCTCTATATTTATCTCTGGGGTCCTCCATATGAACTGTTTGTCTTTGCAGGCTGTGTCAGATGAAAGTATACTTATATATTCTCATATGAATAAGATATAGTAGGCTGTATCAGTAGCCATAATATATTTCATGTACCTTTGACAACTTCTTGAGAAAAACACCCAAACAACTAAATCAGAAGTTCTAAAAATCAAGAAAGCACTTGCCATAATTCAAGAGAAAAGTAATGAATTCTTACCAGTAGTCTATCCAGCAAATGCACTCCTCAGACTTTCATTAGGATGGGTATGAAAAGATAGTTATCTGTGAGAAATAGAAGATGGAGAACAGGATGTTAGGAAGCAGGCATTCACGTTGACTAGAGAATGTATATTTAAAAAGGGTGTCAGTCTGCCTCTAGAAAGAAAAACATTGTCTTAGGTTTTATAATCATGAACATTTGCATGGAAGGTGGATATTCCTTTGAGGTGCTGGGGCCTGAGTTGGAGTTGACCTGTGGATGAGTCACAACCTAGCAGAATGCTTTGTTGTTTCTTCTGGCTTCATGTTCCAGAGGCAGAACCTGGTCCACCTGTGTCTTTGTGGCTCTGCCCTCACCCAGGTGGTCATGGTTGGGGTGCTGGGTGAGACCAGGATTATATTAACCAGAAAGCAAGGAGTTAGAAGAGCGTTCTGGTGGGTGTGGCTTCTGTTGGGGTTGGTTGCATCTTGCTGAGCTCTCATGGTGGTGTTCTTCCATGTGAAGGGCCGCTGAGGGAGCCATCTCTGTCTGTTGAGTCCAGTAGGTGATGCTGGCACCATAGTGGGCAGCAGAGGAGCTGGGCCCACAGGAATTTATGGCAGGACTGTCTGAAAGAAGACTTGTGAGGGGATGTTGCTGAGGTTAGTGTTGTCCTGTGTGATCAGGTAACTGATGGCAGCATAAAATGATGATGGCTGAATCAGCACAACAGGAAGCCACCTTTCCACTGAACAGAGAAAAATAAGTCCATCGAACAGCCTGCACTTCTGAGACCAGCAAAAGAATATTGGCTTTTCTTGGAATACGCTTTCTGCTCTAAGTATGCATTCCAATATATTTAGTAGTACTGAAGGGGAAGTATATCTATCAGAATGACCTGTTGGTAGGGCTTCCTTAAAGAAACCACATCTCCCACAAGCTTTGTGAATATTTCTGACAGCATTCTCTTATGGAAAAGCGAAAACAAATCTGTAGTAATCTTATTCTCTAAAACAAAGGAGCAGAACACCTAAATCTGAAGAGCTGACCTGTAGCTCCAAGTATACTACATGAGAGAGAGCATTCAACTTAATTAAAATGGGAGAAAAGATCAAATTAATGAACTGGATATCTAGGCCCATTGCCACAAGAAGGAAAGCACTTTTCTGGATTTGCAAGAAAATAGGATGTTATGGTGTACAGAACACTGGTAGCACTTGGTGTTTCATGAAACAGTCAGCCAATCATGTAAGTCAGAAGCAAGTTTTACAGTTTGGATTAACTATAAGTGGTTGATCTTGGAACAAGAACTTCTTTTTATGTTTTCAGGCCCTAAAGTAGAAGTGACACTAGTTTGCAGGCCCTGAGACTGAAAGTGATTTCCTGAGTTGCCACAAGGGGAGATCTATTTTTGACAGGTATATTGAGAAAAGCACATGTGAAGGAAGAAAATTCTTTCTAGGATAGAAGAAATACTAAGACCCAAGAGCCTAGTTCACACCATGCTACTTTGATCTTCAATACATTTAGTGAGGAGTTGTGAGATACTCAGAGAGAAAGTAGGTGGGGGGAAAAAACAATGCAAATTTTTTCAATAGGGTATTATGATTGGGGAAAAAAAAATGGCAAATGCCATATGTACTAGAGAATTACAGGCTAGTCAGCATAACACCAGTTCTGAGAAGATTACAGAGCAAATTTTCCTAGAAGCTACTTGCAAGCACACTAAGGACAAAAAGCTAACTTGGAATAGCTCACATGGATTTATAGAGGGCTGACTATGGCTGGCCAGCCTCCTTGCCTTCTACAATGAGGCTGGCTTTGTGAACAGGGGTGCAGGAGATGTTGTTTACTTTGGGTTCTACAAAGGCTTTGATAAATTCTCCTGCAGTATTCCTATATCTAAATTAGTGAGATATTGGCTAGGTAAGATGATGATGAGGTGAGATAAACTTCAAATTGGAAATTAATTTTTATCTGTGTTTACTGTTGTTATATCACATGTTTTGATCAAACATAAATGATCAAAAGTTTGAAAAACTAGCGTTTATAAAAATTTTGTATTTCTTTCTCGCCTTCCAAAAAAGTCAGCAGGTAAGTGATTATGTGCTACTTGCATTCCTCTCTGGCTGTCACCTGTAGAGTTCTGTAGGATGCAAGTGCTGCAGTTTGAGGCAGGATGACTGACCCTTAACACAGGACTTAAGAGGCATTCCAGGCCTGGAGATGAAAGGATGAAGAACAAATCCTCTGTATTATTGAAGCATGTGAAAGGCATGAAAGAGCTAGAGGTAAATCAATAGTTTGCATTTACAGCACTGGAGAGAAAAAAAAGATAGACTAGGATTTATTTTTCCAGCTTATTTGAGAGAGATTTTTTTTTTTTTTCTTCTGCCCTTTAGGGAGCACAGAACTGAGCTTTCTGTAGATATGTATGCCTTTGGCACCTTGGAAGGTGTACCTGAAAGGGAAGTCTTCCCTATATTGTCTCCTAGATAAGTGATTTAGTGATTAAATGCTTTATTGGGACTACAGCTGGCAATTCACCATAAAGGAGTAGAGACTGAAACTAAAATACCGAGGTTCAGTGCTTGCAGAGATGGAGATTAATATGCACTTGAAATATGTATGAAAGAAAACTTTATCAATTTTAATGAAAGTTTCTCAGTTTGAATAGGAGATGACGTTAAGATGGCCTACCCATTTTTAGCTGTGTCTTCAGCTTTATTAACTTATCTCTTTAAAACTTCTTAGCAATACCTGTTAAATAATATGTGGTTTACTCACTGCTCTAGGAAGTCCCTTCTCCCTGTCTAGATAGGTGTTTGTGTAGCACCTGTCACTGGTCTACCTCAGCATTGTGTGTTCCTGTGGTGCATTAACTTTTAATATGATGATAGATTAATTTCAAAGGCAAGCAAATTAAATTCCTTCTCTTAGTTTGTATAGTTCTTCAAGAATGGGAAATGGCAGGGCATTTAAGATCAAATAATACGTACTGGTGCAAAAATGTAGCATTAAAGCATAATTTAAAATGCGTAAGAAGAGACAATAGCCTCCTCTGTATTATGGATATTATCTGTAATAGTCATAAAACTTATTGCTTCTTTGCCTGATGTTGCCTAATACTTTCAAAATGAAGTGTAGGGAAATTGCTGCTGTCATTAGATCAATGTGATCAGCCTACAGCCCTTTCATTATCTTCACTTGTGTGACACATGCTATTGCTCTGTGAACTGAAGGCCACAGACTCTGGGCCTCTTATATAATGGTGTGTTTTAGTCTAGACTGTAATTGCTGAACTTCTCAGGAAACAATAACGATGGAAAAACTTCTAGAGAGTAGCTGAGTATCAAAGTCATAAGAATTCTTGGTCGCCTCTGCCAGAGGAAAATGTTGTGTTTTTTGAAAACCAAAGTGCCTCATGCAATCTATGTTTGATGGTGATCATCATGGCAACGGGAATATCTTAGTCACCCAGTACTGTTAAGACTGTGGTTTTGTGTTCCTGTATCACCCTGCTCCTCTGGGTAAGGCCCAGGGGCAGCTTTGCCAGGAGCAGGAGCTATTGCTACGTGTAGCTGTAAGATGGAGGCCACTCCAGTGTGGTGTAAAATCTGTGATGCTGAGGCACTTTCTAATGAAAGGACTAGGGTGGGTGAATTTTGTGGCTAAACTTCATATTTTGTCTTGAAAGAAGGGTAGTCAGACATAGGAGATTAGATGTCTCCCCTGAGTGATACTGCTTTATAATTGGGATAGCAGAGGACGCTGGGAAAGAACTGATACCAAAGACAAAGCAAACTGGCCGAGGGGAACGTAGTCCCAGGTCAAGGTGAGCAAGTTATTCAGAACCACTCTGCTTTTCCTCTCCTCTGCTGTCTTTCTTCAGATACAGTTGTTCTTAAGTGATCACAATCAGTATATCACAATAAATGCTTTATATGGAGCAAGGTAAAAGGAGTTGCTGGCAAGACTGTAAATCCTCCCATGGAACAAATGATAACTCAGCTCAAGAGCCCTTTTGTCCTGGGAGTGCGGGAGGGATATAAATTCTCTGAAAGTATCTGTCAGTTGGAATTGCTCTGCATTCATCATGCCAGTCCTCTGCATCATTCATGAATGTCATAAGAGACTAAAGAATTGGCACTTCATGGTGAGAATGATTAAACAACCATTACACTTGTCTTTTACTCTGGCATGGTACCTTTTAACAGATTGCCTGTATAATGCTATATATGTCCACCTCTCCTAATGGTGGCTGCCCTTTCATAGAGGCAAGAAGAGGTGGCAATAGCAAGACAAGCTGCATATCATTTGCAGAATAGTTTGTACGCTGTTATTACTAGCTCTAGATCCTTTTTTTTTTTTTTTTTTTTTTTTTTTTT